>JAPCYS010002990.1:0-19411 GCA_028641055.1 Alopecurus myosuroides | reverse complement strand
CCGTCGGGGGGTTACCCCCCGAGTAGGGGCAAGGCAAGTGCTAAAAGCAAGATCAGAAGGGCAGTTTTGACCAAGTTGGCTGGCTACCCGGTACCCGCTACCCGGTGGACAGCTATTCGGCCGTACCTACCAATGGCCAGGAGGAAGAATCAAGGAAGTTGTATTCTTCCGAGTAGAGGAAGTTGTTCGGGTAGAGGGAGTGCATTCCTACTCGGACCAGAAGTCAATGGAGCCGTTCTGACATAGGATCCCGCGTATCCTGTGTCCGTACGGCGTGCGGTTCAACTTACGGGGTGCGTGATTATCCGCACCACGGCGTGGCTACAGTGCTGTAGGCGCCTGTCTAGTCCTGTCACTGACAGAGGGGACATGACAAGGCTAGGGGCCTACCCTATCTCACTGACAAGGGTGGACAGGTCCCATCTCCGAACGGCGCAACGACTTACGGGGCGAGTGTCAGCGGGAACCCGGAGGCGTGCGCGGTTCTGCAGGGCTCCAGTCACATCCCGTTGTACTTTACGCTTGTTTTCTATTCGGCTGGGCACCAATATATAAGGTGCCCTGCCTCCTCCTGTGAGAGGGTCGCTGCGTTGGCTAGGACATTGAGCATTGGCTTCACGTAGAAAGAACTAGAGAGAAGAGTGGCTACTCGGCTGAAGGCCTGATTGTACTGTGGCTACTCGGTAACACACATAAAAAGAGAGAGGCAGGAGTAGGGGTGTTACCTCCACACGAGGGCCCTGAACCTGGGTAAGATCTTGGTGTTTGCAGTGTTAGTGATCTACCCCACGCGGCTACTCGCCGTGTGATCCCTCCCCGAGCACCTCCAGCGTCCATCGGCTCCAACCTTAGCCATCCCATGTCATCTGCCGTGACACCACCACGACAGTTGGCGCCCACCGTGGGGCAGACAGAGGCGCTGGCTGGAGTCCATGTTCAGACGGGACTCGTTTCTGCTACTGGGGAGCGCGTGGTCTGTGGCCTTGTCCATAGATTCGACTCCTTCGACTTCGTCACCGACAACGCCGGAGATTTCGGTGGGAGGCCCCTGCCGGCAGGCGGCTCGGTGCTCTCTTTCGGCTCGCACCTCTTCTACATCGCCACCGCCATCGTCCGCGAGTTCCCGGAGGAGGTGCTGGTCGCGGAGGATCCTCCTGCTGTGATCGCTGCCCGCGGAAGGCCAATTGGCTGTTATGCGGACAGCGTGGAGGTGATGGTGGTCGGCCTGGCTGCCGATGCCGGGAAGGGCGCGGCTGCTGTCGCGGGCGTCATCAAGGATCTTGCTGGCTCGAGTGCTGGCGGGAAGACCCACAAGCCCTACGAGAAGGACTGCAACATCCCTCTCTCCACTACACCGACGATACCGGCATCCGCCGTGCGGATGGGCATGCCACCTCCCACCGAGCTTGAGCTCTTGACCATGAGGGCGCAGCTCGACCTGCAGCGCCAGGAGTTGCTCTCCGAGCAGCTGGAGCTGGAAAAGGTTAGGCTCGAGTTTAGCCTAGATCAGAACGAGTACAACAAGGCCCATGGCTTCACTCCAGTTGTTAGGAAGCATAGCAAGGCAGGCGCTACTCGTCGCAACCTAGGCGCCGATTTGGCGGTAGTAGATGTGGCTCCTAGTCAAACCGCTAGCCAAAACACTGCCACCAGGCCCAGATACAGCACCCCCGCCAAAACCCTTAGAGCTGCAGAGGCTGTAGCCGAAGAGTTGCCAAACCTAGTTGGCGACACGCGCGCTAGGCAGCAGGAGAGGCTCAATGAGCTGGTGCTAGAGGCTGCTAGGCAGAATGAGGAGTTCCGGAAGGCCAATCCGGGTCCTGACGCTTCTCGGATTGTGCACTCGCGTGCTGCGAGGTCCCATGACCAAGCGTCATCCCCGCATCCCAGTCGCGAGAGGGACCAGAGTGTGCACTCTGGGAAAGCTAGAGAGATGCAGGTGTACGACCCGGTTCTCGCCGCGACACAGCGCGCTGTGCCGCGAGAATCCGGTTAGAAACACACTACTGTAGGAGCAGGCTATCAAGCCCATAAAGCTCAGAGTAAGGGACATAGCAGAGACAACGCGGGGCCTTCTCGGCGTCCTGCTGCTCAGCCTACTCGGCAGAGGACGCAACAGCCTGCTGCAGCTCAGCCGCGTGCGGCTGCGCCAGCAGCCAACCCTGTGGTGCAACCCGCAGTCGTGCAGGAAAACAGATATGATGATGCACTACAACAATACAGAGCTTTGGTAACACAATCGTGTAACACATACTAAAATATGTTACAGGAAATATTCCAGCAACCCGTCATTTGGGCTAGAACGACCGGCAGTAACACAAACTATACAAGGCCCGAAAATTTGTTACTGGGATATTGACCAAGTAACATATAAATCTGGTCGGTGGAAATGTGTTACACTGATATTAACATAGTAACATATAAATATGGTCGGTGAGAATGTGTTACAAATTTTGGCAAGAGTAACACATAATCATGCGCTGATTCATAGTGTTACAGGCTCAATCACACGCATAGGGCCCGTGTGCCAACATGAATGATTTTAATAGAAATGATAAACAATTTCTTTTGTAGCAAATAAGATACAAAACAACCTATACGATTCAGTTTACCAAACTATTTCGACCCGGATTTCAATAAATACCATATTATCCAAAATTTACACAAATTTAATGATAAATCAACGACCATGCCAAATGAACTCACTTTAAATTGATGTTATAAATTAAATAATTGATATCAATACCCATGAGTGAGCGGGAAGACCAGCAACAAACGAGAGCATTGTTATTGAAATGTATGGTAGTACAACTAAAAGCATCAATGAAGTACTAACCGGCAGGTTTAGTACACTAATGTTGTATAGTACCAATGGTACACCACGAGACAATATATAATCTGCTTCCCCCAGACACCAATGGTACACTCACACTAGTACACCATGAGACGGTACCTCAAGTAACTCAAACAGCAACATTATTAACACACGATCTTTACAAGCAATAGGTGCCCAGCATACAACGCCCAAATGACAGGGCGGCAAGACGGCCAACTGCAAGTGCAGAGCCCATAAGCCACGCAGATAACAATGGCCGGCGCCCAGCTGCAAGCAAGACGCGGATCACACTGGTTCAGAAGAATAAAGAAGAAATCGAGTCCATGTTTTCACACCAAAATATCATCCCACATAAATCTAAACATCCATTTAAAAAAGAAGTTCAATTTACAAGATGGTAAATCTGACACAATACTTCTTTCACAAATAGTCTATTTATTCCTAAAACGAAATTGTCATACATCAGGTTCAAATAGAGAAAACTATGCAAAAATAGAAGTCCGCTGACCGAACGCATAGCTTCATCCATCAGTTCAGTTCAATCCTTCTAACCTGCATTCGTAAAGAATTCCTAAAAAATAAGATTCAAGCGCTTGAGCAAGTTCATTTCAAATCAGAAGAGTTGAGTTAAATTCAATACATGTAAAACGACTTGAATAGTAATATACTGTTAACTTACTACTTTATAGTAGAAAATAAGAATCAGGGAGGAATAATGTTGCCAGAATGCTTGGCAGATCAAGGACTTCTATGTTGGGTTACAGAAAGTTGAAACTGCTAGCTGTATGTCGTGAACAACGACAATTAGCAAAGTTCATCTTAGAAATTAGTAAACTCTCATTTGCTTGTTCCCAACTGAGCAAAAGAAGAAAAGTTTATGATTTGAAGAAGTATATTAAATGCCTTGGAACATTCGATTGAATGAATAGGGATTATAGACTACATGCAAGTTAGCTCTGCAAATGACAATTCGAAAGATAATGTCCAATTTAATGATATTATGGTACATTGAATCATATAAATAATGTCCAATTTATATCTTACAGATTCGAAAGAAGGACAACTGAGTTGTAGCTGAATTCTTCGATTGGATCAAGAAGCAAATAAACTTTGAAGATTTTTCAATTTTTCATAGTTTAGATTGATAGATTGTAAAATGTAATATCATTCTGAAGATCTTATTCTTTGGTGAAATTAATTTAAAAGCTAGATGTAGTACTCTTTAGAATTGTGTTTTCTATGTCACTGATGTGGATGATGTGCCATTGCACCAATAATGTTGGCATTTCTTTATTGTAATGCTTGGTATCCTACACTTCTATATAGTTCGATAAGAATATTGATATATTCAATCTGTACGTGTATCTATCGCGTTTCAATTGCACTATCTAATGATGCCAAGCATCATAATAAAATAATTAATTATTTTGGCAAGTGCAGCAATTTTTAAAATAAATGGATATTTGATAAAATGCGTACCTAATTTTTATTTACTAATAATAAAATAAATACGTTTGTTGCCATACTAATATCTAATATAGTGTTACTCATGGTGTTACTACAGTCACCAAGAAAGCTTACAAATATAAACTATAATGTTACAATGTTTGGATAATATGTTACTAGTTATATTTTGAAGCTAAAAAAGGTGTTACTAACTATATTACCGTAGTTACAAAATATGTTACCATCAATGTCCTAGTCCACAAAAAGTCTGTTACTAGAGGTGTTACTGTAGTTAAAATAACGTGTTACCAGCATATTGGGTAACACATAATATGCATGTTACTACAATGAAACTGTAACACAATTTTTACTATATGGTAACAACTATTATGTGTGACAGTGGACACCACTTAGTAACACGGCCTAATGGAACACATTAAACAATGTGTTACCGTATGGCTTGGTAACACCTTTTTCGGCCTGTAGTAACATAACACGGTGTTACCAAAGCTCTGTCCTGCTGTAGTGATGGCTACTCGGCGATGGGGCTAGCCGGTTATGCTGACCCCAGGAACGTTGCTGACCGCCTTGGTGAGCGCATGTTGGAGCCCAGTGATGCCAGGTTCAAGCTGGACAGGATCAATCTGTCCGCGCAACTCGAGAACAAGGGGCCGCCTGGCCTAGAATGCTTTGGTGCTCGTATCATGAACGAGCCATCTGTGAATCACTTCCAGCTGGCCAGGGGGACCAAGTGCTACAATGGCAGCACCAAGCCAGAAGACTGGTTGAGTGACTATGTCACAGCCGTGCACATTGCAGGCGGGAACCGGAGATGGGCTGTGCGGTATGTTCCGCAAATGCTTGAGGGTCCAGCTCGGACGTGGCTCAACAACCTGCCCAGGGACAGTATCAATTGCTGGCTGGACTTCTCGGAGGCCTTCATCAGCAACTTCACCAGCACGTACAAGAGGCCGAATAGGCCGCAGCAGTTGTCCGCTTGCAAGCAGCGGGAAGACGAGACCGACCGCGAGTATCTTACTCGGTGGAGCACCTTGAGGAACACCTGTGAAGGTGTGAATGAGGCCCAGGCCATTACTTGGTTTGCGCAGGGCTGCAGGCATGGCAGCATGTTGTGGCAGAAGCTGCAACGCGAGATGCCGAGTACACTCGCGGAGACTATCAAGATTGCTGACATGTATGCACTCGGTGATCCAACTCAGCCTCTGATGGACTCCCCCGAGCCGAGAAAGAACTACAACAACAACAACAGCAAGCGCAATGATTTCCGCAACAAGCGCAGGGGCGACCGGATTGATACTCGGTATGATCCCGAGGAGGTGAATGCTGTGACCACGGCTGCTGGGAGTAGCCAGAGGCAAAAAACTGCTGGAGCCCAGTACGGGCTAAACCAGAATCAGGGCCAAGGCATCAAGAAACCATACAGTGCTTCCCAGCAGGGTAGCGGCAACTCGGGTCCTGCCCCAAACTTCATCTTCACAGAGATGAAGGATGGTCCGTGCAGCTTCCACACTCGGCATCCGGCCAGGCCTGCCAACCACACTACTCGGCAATGCAGCTGGTGGGAACAGATCAAGAACGAGGGCATGCCTCCTCCTCCTCCTCTGCCAGCTGCGAATGCCATTGTGCAGCCAACTCGGGCACCTGCTCCCAGGCCGGCCGTGTTCCCGAGAAGAGAGAATGTGAACCAGGTGGCTTTAGGAGCCAACCGCAACTTCAACAACGACCGCTACTGCTACAACAACAACGATCGCAACCGCAACTTCTACACCCACAACAACAACAGAAACAACAACAACAACAACAACAACAACAACAACAACCAAGGTAACAACAACAACGGCAAAAATGGTGGTGGAGACCACAACCAGTACCAAGAGCACCACGAGAGCTACATGATCTTCGTCACCGAGCCAGTCGACAAGCAGTCGCAGCACAGGCGTGCGATGGAGGTAAACACCGTCATCCCGGCAGTGCCTAACTATCTGCGCTGGTGCGACCAGGAAGTGACTTGGTCCAAGGCTGATCACCCCAAGGTGATGCCTAACCCGGGTAGCTATGCTTTGGTGCTGGATCCCACTTTTCTGGGACCTGAGAAGAACGTCCGTTTCAGTAAGGTGCTGATTGACAACGGCAGCAGCATCAACATCATGTATCTGGATACATTGAAGAAGCTCGGCCTTGGCGAGAACATGCTGCTGCCCAGCAAGACCACATTCCATGGAATTGTGCCGGGGGTATCTTGTGCTCCAATCGGCCGCATCTGGATGGATGTCCTATTCGGCACCAGGGAAAACTGCCGCACCGAGTACGTTCGGTTCGAGGTGGTTGATCTTCAGAGCCCCTACCACGCCCTTCTCGGTAGGCCTGCACTCACCAAGTTCATGGCTTCTACCCATGCTGCCTATCTGAAGATGAAGATCCCTGGTCCTAATGGAGTGATCACCATCTCGGGTGACTACAAGAGGTCTTTGGAGTGTGCCTCTGCTGGTTCCCAGCTAGCAGAGTCCATGGTCATTGCTGCCGAAAAGAAAAAGATGTACGAGGTGGTGGCGATGGCGCAAGCAGCGCAAGGTGGTGCGCCCGGCATGCCAAGTTCCCAGTACGGGACTGCATTCCAGGCGTCCCAGGAGACAAAGAAAGTCCAGGTTGATCCTAAGTTCCCAGACCGTGTTGCCATCATTGGCACCGGGTTGGGAGAGAAATAGGAAAGCGAGCTCATCCACTGCCTCTGTGAGAATCGGGACGTGTTCGCCTGGTCCAGTGAGGATCTACCAGGTGTCCCGAGGGAGTTGGTTGAGCACTCGCTACATGTGCGGCATGATGCCAAGCCAGTGAAGCAGGCGATGCGCCGCTTTGGCGATGAGAGAAGGAAGGCCATTGGTGACCAGATCACCAAGTTGCTGATAAGCAACTTCATCATGGAGGTTTTGCATCCTGACTGGCTAGCCAACCCGGTGATGGTTGAGAAGAAGAAGGAGGACCCCAAGGCGGATACCGCATGGCGCATGTGCGTGGACTACACCGACCTGAACAAGTCCTGCCCCAAAGATCCCTTTCCGCTACCCCGCATAGATCAGGTGATCGATTTCACTGTTGGTTGTGAGCTTTTGTCTTTCATAGATGCCTACTCTGGTTTTCATCAGATAGCTCTCAACCCAGCTGATCAAATAAAGACTGCTTTCATTACCCCGTACGGGGCTTATTGATATCGTGTCATGTGCTTTGGGTTGCGGAATGCGGGGGCTACCTATCACAGATGCATGCAGAAATGCTTGCATGATCAAATTGGCAAAAATGTGCAGGTGTACGTAGATGACATTGTCATCAAAACGAATAAAACACATACTCTGCTTAGTGACATTGAGGAAATATTTGCCAACTTGCGCAAGTACAAGATGAAGCTGAATCCGACTAAATGCACCTTTGGCGTCGCGGCTGGGAAGCTACTCGGCTTCTTGGTATCCAGTCGGGGCACTGAGGCCAATCCTTCAAAGATAAAAGCTATTGAGAGCATGTCTTTGCCGAGATCCCTGAAGGATGTGCAAAAGTTCACTGGTTGCTTGGCTTCTCTGAGCCGCTTCCTGGGCAGAATGGGCGAGAAGGCCTTGCCTCTGTATCAGTTGATGAAGAAAAATGACAAGTTCGTCTGGACACCACAAGCTGATGTGGCATTCAAGGAGCTGAAGGACATGCTGGGTAGCGCTCCAATCTTGGCTAGCCCGCTACCCAAAGAGCCAATGCTGCTGTACATTGCTGCGACTAACCGAGTGGTCAGTGTGGTGATTGTGGTGGAAAGAGAAGAAGAAGGCAAGACTGTGCAGCAACCTGTTTACTATCTGAGTGAGGTGCTGTCCAGTTCCAAGCAAAACCACCCGCATTACCAGAAGATGACTTACGGCGTGTACCTGGGCGCCAAGAAGCTGAAGCACTATTTCCAAGAGCATCCCATCACTGTGGTGAGTTCTGCTCCCATCTCGGACATCATGGGCAACAAGGAAGCAAGTGGCAGAGTAGCCAATTGGGCGATTGAGCTGGCCGCATACGCTCCCGCGTATGCGAGAAGAGAAGCCATCAAGTCTCAGATCCTTGCGGATTTTCTGGTGGATTGGGCTGAGGTGCAGTATGAGCCTCCTACTCCGGTATCCAATTACTAGAAGATGCATTTTGATGGTTCCAAGGTGAAGGAAGGCTTGGGTGCTGGCGTGGTGCTCACGTCACCCAAGCGAGATCAACTCAAGTACGTGTTGCAAATCCACTTCAAGGCATCCAACAATGTGGCAGAGTACGAGGCCGTGGTACACGGTTTGAAGGTGGCCAAGGAGGTTGGCGTGCAGTGCATTATATGCTATGGCGATTCGGATCTCGTTGTGCAGCAAGTTTCGGGCACTTGGGATGCTCTGGATGCCAACATGGCTTCATATCGGTTCCTGGTGCAAACCATGACCGGATTCTTTGAAGGATGCGAGTTCCAACACATACACCGAGCAGAGAATGAGGCAGCTGATGAGCTGTCCAAGTTAGGGTCTTCTCGGCAATACATCCCGGCTGGGATTGCCTTGGAGCATTTGAGGAAGCCATCTATCAAGCCATCCCCCAACTCGGAATCCATATTTGTTGCTTCTCTGCCTGGTGAGGAAGCTGTTCCCATGGAGATTGACTGGGAGGCTGCAAAAGAGAACCCGAGGACTGCCGTCTCCATCCCGGGGACTGGCGCCTGCAACCCGGGGATTGTCCCTTCTTACTCGGGGACTGCCCCTCCTGACTCGGGGACTGTCGCATTCATTGAGGGAGTTCTCGCTGCGTGCACGAGATCTCGGGGACTCGTCCCCGCCCCAGAAGAAGAAGAAGTGGTGGCTGATCCGATGGAAGTGGACGAACCAGTGTTTCCCATACGGGAGACACCGAGTTGGGCTCTGCCCATATTATCCTTTCTAAAAGACGACACCTTGCCGAGTGATGAGATTACCTCGAGGCAAATTCAGAGAAGATCCAAGGGCTATACAATCCTCAGACATGTGCTGCATAGAAGAAGTCCTACTGGTGTGCTGCAACGCTGTGTAGAGCCAGAAGAGGGAGAAGAAATATTGATAGAGATACACCAAGGAGAATGCGAGCACCATGCCTCTTCTCGGGCTCTGGTCAACAAAGCTTTTAGGCATGGCTTCTTTTGGCTCACTGCCTTGAAGCAAGCTGAAGATATCGTGAGAAAGTGCAACGGCTGCCAAAGGTTTGCAAGTAAGATTCATATGCCAGCTTCCGAGTTGAAGACCATTCCCATTACTTGGCCATTTGCTGTTTGGTGCTTGGATATGGTGGGTCCTTTCAAACCGGCTAGAGGCAACATGACTCACATTCTGGTCATGGTGGACAAGTTCACGAAGTGGATTGAGGTGAAACCTATTCGGAAGTGTGATGGAGCCACTGCTGTGAGTTTTCTGAAGGATGTGATCCTGAGGTATGGCTACCCACATAGCATTATCACGGATAATGGCACAAACTTTGCTGAAGGCAGATTTGCGAGGTTCTGCAGAGATAAGCGCATTCGGCTAGATGTTGCATCTGTTGCGCATCCCGCCTCCAATGGGCAGGTTGAAAGAGCAAATGGCATGGTGCTATCAGGCATAAAGCCAAGGCTGATTGAGCCGCTGCTGAAAACACCTGGGTGTTGGCTAGACGAGTTGCCAGCGGTGTTGTGGAGTGTAAGGACTACCCCTAACCGGTCAACTGGCTACACGCCATTCTTTCTGGTTTATGGAGCTGAGGCCGTGTTGCCTACTGACCTAGAGCATGACTCGCCCCGTGTAACGCTCTACACGGAGGCAGAGGCTAGAGAAGCTCGAGAAAATGACGTTGACCTGCTGGAAGAAGCAAGAGAGCTAACTCTGTCACGTTCAGCTGTTTATCAGCAAAACTTGAGGCGTTATCACAGCCGGAAAGTGAACCCAAGGGTTTTCCGAGAAGGAGACATGGTGCTTAGGCTTGTGCAACGCACTGCCGGGATGCACAAGATATCTCCTCCGTGGGAAGGGCCGTTCATTGTGAGCAAGTGTCGCACCCGGACTTCTAGGGGATACTCACAGTCCGCTAAACAGTAGAGAAATGGCTTACGGGGCATACCGGCACCCGCATCTCAATATGAGCAGGCCAACACGTAAACGTGTGACAACCATTCTCGTACTGTTCATCGTCTGCGCAAACCATCCCGTAGAAATCCAGATACTTCCGTTGACGTACTTCAAAACATACACACATGGTACGTCAACGGCATTGGAACAATTGATATCACAACAGATCTCTAAGACACAAAAGATTGAAATAAGTTGCAAATAGCTCTCATTAGAGCAGAGATAGCAAATACAATCATCCAGAGGACACATGTCCCAACAATACATCATTACAACACAGCGGAAGCATTCAACATGTCTGAGTACAGACAAGATCCAAATAGGCCTAAGAGGCCGGAAACGAAAAGACGGAGCCCATCCACGAAGTCTCGGATCCTGCCCGGGTCTGCTATCTACTCGTCAGCAGTCTCGTCATGCTCCACGTAGTAGCCACCATGTAGATCCTCGGAAACGTAGGTCTGCGGAAACGACAGCCCCAAAGGGGTCAGTACATAAACGTACTGGCAAGCAAGACTCACAGTTCACCAAAGTGTAACCCGTCAACACCAAGCACAGATGCTTTGGGTTCAATGGAAGAAACGGGATATAAAGATGCTGCAACTGGCTGCTCTAACCAACTACAGAGTTACTACCACTTCCGGCTAACAGAAAGGAGATAAGATCGCGTATCGTAACCAACTATAGCTAACCACCAAACAAACCCATCCTGGACCTCGCCCCTTATCCAAAGAAGCAATCCGAGGATACTCACACAGTTGAAATACTGATGGTTCAGATTATTGTGTCAATAAGCCTATTACTAGTCAAGTTGTTAATCATTGGGTGTAAGGTTGTTAATCATTAGGTTTAGGTTGTCCTGAGTACTTGTTAGCCAGTACTTTCACCAAGTAGTCCATAACCGCGGAAAACACGGCTTCTCGAGAAGATTTATCCCTGCAGGGGTGCACCAATTTGGCCGTACACGTAAGAATAACCCGCCAGACGGGGGATCAACCCACCAAGCGAACACAGTGGTTCATGTGAGTGAATACTTGCCTGCAAACCCAGTAGCCTGGTACTGAGCTAACTCCTTAGAAGGGGTGTCGTAAGTATCGTCGGTCTCAACGTCGTCGTGTACCCGAGAAGAAGCAAACAAACAACGCAGAGAACAAACAATCAATAACATGGCATAATGCACAAACATGGGATGATGCATGACCATTTAATTGGTGCATAGAAATAAACTAGTTGACAAGATAACATAACATGATTAAATGGACCCACATGCAATTTTGGATTGCATATGGAAAGCCCATGAATTATGGTGGAATTAATTTTTTTACAACTAAGCAACATGTGAAAGTGGATTAGCATGATGCATGGATGAGGAAAACAGCAAAATAACAACAATAGAACCAATTGGAAATAAGGTTTACCAAGTTTGGAAATTTGTTTATTAAGTTAAGAAATTTGGTTTCTTAAAGGTGTCACACAAGCATTTGTTGTTTTCATCAAGTTAAATTGTTCAAAACAGATAACAAAGTTCATATTTTAAAGAACACAAGATTTAGTTGGAATACATGTTTCACTTGTTGAAAAAGGATTTCAAATAAATTATTTATGAATAAACAAGTTTAAGCAAGAATTAAATGAATTTAATTCAAACATGAACTTATTTGAATTTTTATTTGTTCAAATCATTGAGTGAAGTTCATATTTGAAAAGGTTATGCTTTTTGGTTTGAAAACATTTTTATATGTCCCAAAAGAAATTAGTTGACCAAGTTAGGAATTTAACAATTTTAAATGATTTAAACAAGGTTTATATCATTTAACCAATTTTAATTATTCAAACATGAAACAAATTTTATATTTGAAAAGGTGTTTAATTTTGCATGGAAAACATATTTCATTTGTTGAAATTGGATTTAAAATGAGCAAGTTATTGTTTTGGCAATTTTTAAATGCAATAATTAAGAAACAGTTGTTTTCAGCAATTTAACTTAAATCAGCAAACAAAATTTATATTTGGAAAGTACATGAAAATTTGATTGGAAAACATATTTAGTTTGTGGAATTTGGAATTTTTATGCTCAAGTTATGAATTTTGCAAGTTTAAGTGAATTAAGCAAGTTTTTAAATATTTCACCAATTTAAAATATTCAAAACAGTAAACAAATTTTATATTTGGATAGAGCATTTAATTTGGGACAGAAAACATATTTAAAAAGTTAAAATTGGAGTTAAGATGAATTAGTTATGCATTTTAGAAGTATAGGGTGCAAATCTGCCATTTTTAATTCATTAGGGACTTGGAAAATAATTTTACAGGGGCTAGAAAAGAACTAGCAGGGATCTATTGGTGAATCTGTGAAGTTGCTATGACCAAACAAATGAAAAATAAAAGTGTGGTTTTTATTGTGGGAGGGGGGTCTCGAACCCCCCACCTCCTGCTGCGCGCGCTGGGGACAGCACCACTAGGGTGCTGTTCGGTTTGTGATGGGAAAGGCAGCGGGGGGGGGGGGGGGGAAGAGGTATGGTCCGCGGGCTTAACTGAATTTTCTGCACGCTAACTGAACCTGGCGGACAGAAACGATGGATGGTCGCCGGCAGCGATCGCTGCTCGCGGTGGCGCTGGGTGCTGGCTCGAGTGGGGTGGCCGGTGCGGTGGGCAGAAGGAGGGAAGGGAGAGGAGGAGGGGTAGCGAGAGGGTGCTGCTCACCTCGAGCAGAAGGAGGCGGGGCGGAGCAGAGGGTCGCTGCAGGGGGGCGACCGGCGGCTTGAGGAGGATGGCGGCGGCGCGGTGAGGTCTCCCGACCCAAGCCGAGGGGTGGAGGAGGAAGGCCGCGGCCGGGAGGTTCCATTCCCGCCCACCGTTCGCCCGGAGGGGGGCTCAACGTCGTCGATCGCCGGAGGGGAAGGGAGGCTCGGGTCTAAAGTTCAGTTACAGAGAAAATTAGCAGAGAGAAGAGAGAGCAGAGGGAAGGGAGAGAACGGCGGGGAGAGAGGAAGGAGGAAGAAGGAGAGGGCAGAGGGAACCCTAGGGTTAGGGCTTAGGTTTATAGAGGGGATCGATGGAGCTGCAGCCGTTCGTGATCCTCTCTGTCAACATGGACATGGTGGATGGAGACCGTACAGGAGGTTGAAGAAAGACCGAAGGGGTATGGGCCTAGGGGATTAGTTGGGCTGGGTTGCTCGCTGCTCTCTCTCTCCCTTGCTCTTTTTATTCTTTTTGCTTTGTTTTTTTTTTTGCAGAAATAGAAATAGGAAGAATCTAGGATTTTGAGTTAGTAAAATTTTAGAGAAAAATTATGTGAGTTAACTAGGTCAACAACAACCACTTACCAACTTTGGTTTTTCAAAGGTTCAAATTTAAATTACTGTTTGTGATTTGATTCATATTTGAAAGAATTTGCTTATTAAGTGATTAATATTGAAAACAATATTTTTAATAGGGTGAACCCTATTGTTTAGTTAGAACAAATGATTAGGGTTATTTTGTTGATTTTCATAAGTTGAAATTGGGTACTGTTTGTGAATGATTTGAATTTGAAATAACATTTGGATTAATTGAATTATAAAAAGCCATAATTTTAATGGTTTGAACCTTATGGTTTGATGGAAACAATTGATTGATTTGTTTTGCAATTTTCATAATTTTCAACAGAGTTGCTGTTTTGGAAAGTAATTGAATTTGAAAAGGGTTTGGTTATTGGATGCATTTTTATAGAAACAAAACAACAGTTTTGAAATCACACTTTAATGGAAACAATTGATTGTTTTGATTTGAAACATTCATTTTGGAAATTGTAACATCACAAGGATGAAACAAAAGGTTTGAATTTTGGTTTGAAATTCAAATAGAAAACAAAGGAAAACAAATGAAAACAGAGGAAAACAAAAGGAAAACAAGCAAAACAATTGCAATGAACATGATGCCATGATGCAAAACATAAAATAACAGAGAGCAAACATTCTAATGGCTATTTTTTCATACTTGGGATGTTACAAAACGCCCCCCCTGAAGGAATCGCGCCCCGAGATTCCTACTGAGAAAAGAAAAGGTCCGGATACTTCTTGCGAAGATCCTCTTGAGCTGTGACACGTGAAACACATCGTGCACCTTGGTTAGTTTTTCTGAAAGTTCAAGATGATAGGCATTCCTGGCAACTCTTCTGGAAAGATGTCAGGGAATTTGGAAACCACCGGAACATTTTCAAGTAAAGGGAGAGGTTTTGCATTGAGGGTGTCTGGCTGAATATAACTTGATTCATTTGGAGAATAGACTATCTGGAATGTGGTGATTCAGGAATGCTTCCTCGAAACAACCCCAGGTGATAGGAATGCCAGCTCTCATAGCCTGGTAGTTTTCGAAACAAGAACACCTTTCTGGCCAGATAGACTTGATTTGGGAAGTTTTGATTAGACGCCGTAGAAGAATTGAAGTGGAAAACAACAACAAGATTTCAACGGACGAAAAGGATGTTGAGAAGAACAGGATAACGAAGCAACACCGGAAAAAACGAGACCAAAACACTCCTGAGGTACTACGGAAAACCCATCCGGGCTTCTAAAGGATCATTATCTACTGCTTAAAGAATACAGGATTTGCTTCCGGGGCTTACACGCCTCCGTTCTCAATCATGAGTAGGCAACATGATAAATCATGTCACAACCACCTCCATTCCTATGGTCTAGTAGATATAACCATCCTAGAGAAACCAGGATTCGTGAAATCCTAACTTGAAAGTTTAGATGAGAAGGGAAAACAACGTTGCACTTCCTTACCAGAAAAGGGAGGGTGGGTGGGGAAAGAAGAAAAAGAACAGAATTCCTACTCTCGCGTTTCATTTTTCCTATATAGCTACAAAATAGTTTCTAGACTCAAATGCGACCAGTAAAAAGGGATCCTACAGGCAGACAGGCTCTGATACCATTTGTCGCACCCGGACTTCTAGGGGATACTCACAGTCCGCTAAACAGTAGAGAAATGGCTTACGGGGCATACCGGCACCCGCATCTCAATATGAGCAGGCCAACACGTAAACGTGTGACAACCATTCTCGTAGTGTTCATCGTCTGCGCAAACCATCCCGTAGAAATCCAGATACTTCCATTGACGTACTTCAAAACATACACACATGGTACGTCAACGGCATTGGAACAATTGATATCACAACAGATCTCTAAGACACAAAAGATTGAAATAAGTTGCAAATAGCTCTCATTAGAGCAGAGATAGCAAATACAATCATCCAGAGGACACATGTCCCAACAATACATCATTACAACACAGCGGAAGCATTCAACATGTCTGAGTACAGACAAGATCCAAATAGGCCTAAGAGGCCGGAAACGAAAAGACAGAGCCCATCCACGAAGTCTCGGATCCTGCCCGGGTCCGCTATCTACTCGTCAGCAGTCTCGTCATGCTCCACGTAGTAGCCACCATGTAGATCCTCGGAAACGTAGGTCTGCGGAAACCACAGCCCCAAAGGGGTCAGTACATAAACGTACTGGCAAGCAAGACTCATAGTTCACCAAAGTGTAACCCGTCAACACCAAGCACAGATGCTTTGGGTTCTACGGAAGAAAGGGGATATAAAGATGCTGCAACTGGCTGCTCTAACCAACTACAGAGTTACTACCACTTCCGGCTAACAGAAAGGAGATAAGATCGCGTATCGTAACCAACTATAGCTAACCACCAAACAAACCCATCCTGGACCTTGCCCCTTATCCAAAGAAGCAATCCGAGGATACTCACACAGTTGAAATACTGATGGTTCAGATTATTGTGTCAATATGCCTATTACTAGTCAAGTTGTTAATCATTGGGTGTAAGGTTGTTAATCATTAGGTTTAGGTTGTCCTGAGTACTTGTTAGCCAGTACTTTCACCAAGTAGTCCATAACCGCGGAAAACACGGCTTCTCGAGAAGATTTATCCCTGCAGGGGTGCACCAATTTGGCCGTACACGTAAGAATAAACCGCCAGACGGGGGATCAACCCACCAAGCGAGGTACTCAACACAACTCAACTCTTCTTCGCATCAAGCCCAAAGCACCTTGGGCGCACGGCTAATCGAGCCCCGAAGAAAGGGGACCCTCATAGCACTCTAAGAACGTGTCCCCCTATATGCCGACTACAAAAGTTCAACCCTGCGCTGGGCTCGCAAAAACATGCATGCGGCAACTGGAAAACACGAACTAAATGAGGCGATTTGGACGAGATGCGAATCGAATCAAATTGAGGGGGGCGCCCATACTCGCTTCCCACATGCGGTTAGTGCGCTCATCATGGATCAGTAGACAATACCCTTTTCCTATTAGGGTCGACACTAGCAGGCCTCAAAACCACACAGGGCCTCCTGCCGGTGCCTTATCATCAAATTATTATTAATAGTAACATTAGCATGATTGATTGATTAAACATCGAGCCCCCAGAACATAAAAGTAATCTAGTAACGGAAAGTAACGGGTAACAGACTCGAGCAAAAACAACCCTAAGCATGCTAGTAAGACACAGACAACAAGCAAAAGGTTATAGGTATGGAGGTGAGGCAATATCAGGGTTAAAGGATACGTGTGATAGGTTCGTAACAGAAGCAACTATTCATAGGGCTAGCAGAATAGACAACGGAAAGTATCGGTAACCAATGTTGAAAGGAACACAGTGGTTCATGTGAGTGAATACTTGCCTGCAAACCCAGTAGCCTGGTACTGAGCTAACTCCTTAGAAGGGGTGTCGTAAGTATCGTCGGTCTCAACGTCGGTGTACCCGAGAAGAAGCAAACAAAACAACGCAGAGAACAAACAATCAATAACATGGCATAATGCACAAACATGGGATGATGCATGACCATTTAATTGATGCATAGAAATAAACTAGTTGACAAGATAACATAACATGATTAAATGGACCCACATGCAATTTTGGATTGCATATGGAAAGCCCATGAATTATGGTGGAATTAATTTTTTTACAACTAAGCAACATGTGAAAGTGGATTAGCATGATGCATGGATGAGGAAAACAGCAAAATAACAACAATAGAACCAATTGGAAATAAGGTTTACCAAGTTTGGAAATTTGTTTATTAAGTTAAGAAATTTGGTTTCTTAAAGGTGTCACACAAGCATTTGTTGTTTTCATCAAGTTAAATTGTTCAAAACAGATAACAAAGTTCATATTTTAAAAGAACACAAGATTTTAGTTGGAATACATGTTTCACTTGTTGAAAAAGGATTTCAAATAAATTATTTATGAATTAAACAAGTTTAAGCAAGAATTAAATGAATTTAATTCAAACATGAACTTATTTGAATTTTTATTTGTTCAAAACATTGAGTGAAGTTCATATTTGAAAAGGTTATGCTTTTATGGTTTGAAAACATATTTTATATGTCCCAAAAGAAATTAGTTTGACCAAGTTAGGAATTTAACAATTTTAAATGATTTAAACAAGGTTTAAATCATTTAACCAATTTTAATTATTCAAAACATGAAACAAATTTTATATTTGAAAAGGTGGTTTAATTTTGCATGGAAAACATATTTCATTTGTTGAAATTGGATTTAAAATGAGCAAGTTATTGTTTTGGCAATTTTAAATGCAATAATTAAGAAACAGTTGTTTTCAGCAATTTAAATTATTCAAAACAGCAAACAAAATTTATATTTGGAAAGTACCTGAAAAGTTGATTGGAAAACATATTTAGTTTGTGGAATTTGGAATTTTTATGCTCAAGTTATGAATTTTGCAAGTTTAAGTGAATTAAGCAAGTTTTTAAATATTTCACCAATTTAAAATATTCAAAACAGTAAACAAATTTTATATTTGGATAGAGCATTTAATTTGGGACAGAAAACATATTTAAAAAGTTAAAATTGGAGTTAAGATGAATTAGTTATGCATTTTAGAAGTATAGGGTGCAAATCTGCCATTTTTAATTCATTAGGGACTTGGAAAATAATTTTACAGGGGCTAGAAAAGAACTAGCAGGGATCGATTGGTGAATCTGTGAAGTTGTTGTGACCAAACAGATGAAAAATAAAAGTGTGGTTTTTATTGTGGGAGGGGGGACTCGAACCCCCCACCTCCTGCTGCGCGCGCTGGGGACAGCACCACTAGGGTGCTGTTCGGTTTGTGATGGGAAAGGCAGCACGGGGGGGAAGAGGTATGGTCCGCGGGCTTAACTGAATTTTCCGCACGCTAACTGAACCTGGCGGACAGAAACGATGGATGGTCGCCGGCAGCGATCGCTGCTCGCGGTGGCGCTGGTTGCTGGCTCGAGTGGGGTGGCCGGTGCGGTGGGCAGAAGGAGGGAAGGGAGAGGAGGAGGGGTAGCGAGAGGGTGCTGCTCACCTCGAGCAGAAGGAGGCGGGGCGGAGCATAGGGTCGCTGCAGGGGGGCGACCGGCGGCTTGAGGAGGACGGCGGCGGCGCGGTGAGGTCTCCCGGCCCAAGCCGAGGGGTGGAGGAGGAAGGCCGCGGCCGGGAGGTTCCATTCCCGCCCACCGTTCGCCCGAAGGGGGGCTCAACGTCGTCGATCGCCGGAGGGGAAGGGAGGCTCGGGTGTAAAGTTCAGTTACAGAGAAAATTAGCAGAGAGAAGAGAGAGCAGAGGGAAGGGAGAGAACGGCGGGGAGAGAGGAAGGAGGAAGAAGGAGAGGGCAGAGGGAACCCTAGGGTTAGGGCTTAGGTTTATAGAGGGGATCGATGGAGCTGGAGTCGTTCGTGATCCTCTCTGTCAACGTGGACATGGTGGATGGAGACCGTACAGGAGGTTGAAGAAAGACCGAAGGGGTATGGGCCTAGGGGATTAGTTGGGCTGGGCTGCTGGCTGCTCTCTCTCTCCCTTGCTCTTTTTATTCTTTTTGCTTTGTTTTTTTTTTGCAGAAATAGAAATAGGAAGAATCTAGGGTTTTGAGTTAGTAAAATTTTAGAGAAAAATTATGTGAGTTAACTAGGTCAACAACAACCACTTACCAACTTTGGTTTTTC
>JAPCYS010000566.1:0-19472 GCA_028641055.1 Alopecurus myosuroides | reverse complement strand
GATGCGATAAGAGTTAAAGAAGCGAGTCCCCTCTTCCCTCCTTCCCTGTGCCGCCGCCACCGGAGGGGCCGCAGGCAAAAAGCCATGGCGTGCCCCAAGGAAGGTGGCGGCAGAGCGTTCTCTTCCCCCGTCCCCGCGGGCAGGAACTATGACTCGGATGGAGGTGCGAGCCCAGCTCCGGGGGCCGCCCGCGAGCGCGCCTAGGGGACGCACGAGCGACATGGACGATCAGAGGGGATGCCATGGATGTGGGGAGGTGCCCCGGTGTGCTGCCCTGTCACTATGCCACATACTCGGTTAGGAGGCACTTTCGTGGAGGCACTTTCTCAAAGTGCCTCCTAATCGGCTTTTTGTAGGCACTTTAATAAGTGCCTCCTTTTAACGATTTTTTGGAGGCACTAATTCCAATACTGCCTAAAAAACTTGATCAAATTGGAGGCACTTTTGAAATTGCTTCCAATTGTTGCCCATTAGAAGGCATTTTTAAAAGTGCCTCCAATTGTTGCCCATTAGGAGGCAATTTTAAAAGTGCCTCCAATTGTTGCCCATTTGGAGGCACTTTGGAAACTGCCTCCTAACTGTTGGCTAATTGGAGGCACTTCTCAAACTGCCTCCAATTCGAGGGAGTTTTGGAGGCACTTTTAAAAGTGCCTCCAAATTCATTATAGAAGCAGAAGATCAAAATCAAAGACAATTGAAACCTGTGAACAACCAAATTCTGGATAGGAAACATATTAACAACATTACAAAAGGACAGTGATTCAACATACTAAATACATTGGTCAACTTACTAACAACCAGATTGTTGATAGTGTTTCAGTTTGGTCAACAATCTGGTTCATCACATCCAAAAGGACAGTGCATCTGGTTCATCACATTACAAAAGGCATTCTAGAAAGCAACCTACTAAACAGTTCATCACATCCAAAAGGAACCAACATCATTCTATCAGTTCTTCACGTCGAGAAGGTCAAGACGGAGCGAATCGCCGCTTGGATAGACCCTCACCATGACTGTAGTTTGGTCTACTACCATCTCCTCATCAGCGACCTAATCTTCTATTCCAAATCCAAAGTGAAGGCGTCCATACAGATGTGGTACATACTTGAATCGGCAGCTCGAGACCTCTTTTCCACAGTAGAGACGTCCCAAAACTCGGGTCGTACTCGTACTCATCTAGAAGTTCACGAGGAACAAACTGACATAAAATAGAAATACAAGAAGTCAGCATCGATTCAACGGTACAACCTGAAATGCAAGCATGCATACTCACTACAATACTCACCAGGCCTACTGCGTCCTCATCTGTGCATCAATTTTATGCACCAAATACTTTTTGTCAGAAGTTTGACATAAAACTCATCCGCTCCAAGTTCATCAGCAGGTGCAAAGCATTTAATCCTGTACAGTTGAAACAGTACAGAATTCATGTGATCTTCACTGACACGAACGATGTCAGTGAAAACCACATTCTACCCGATGCACGATGCAACATCACGTAGCTCTGTATATATACCACACAAATATATTAAAGACATTAAGAAATCAGAGTGGACACATCATTTTTGTCAGGTAATGCCCAGGTTATAATATTACTACAACAACACATCATTAGATCAACACATCAGTAGTTCACATCAGTTAAGTTTCCAATGTCCAGGTTTTCACCCTAATTGTAGTTCAGAAACCAATAGGCACAAAAGGAATTGTTAACACTAAATCTAGTATACCAATTGTAGTTAGCAATGTCTAAAACTGAACTAAGCAAGTAATTGTTAACCAAGTAATGTCAGCAGGTACTTACTAAGCTCCGCATAAACTTGCTTTTGTTGTCTGACATTGTTCACCACCCTGTAGACAGAAACGTTGAACAACTCCATATTTTGCCAATCTTCATTTTCATCTTCATCCATCCCTTCTTCCCCATTCTCTTCTTCAAGTTTGAAGCTTACAATATCTCCTTCTTCAATCTGAAACATTCTTATCAATCACCTCCAGTTGGTCCACAAATGGATGTCTTCTCCTTTGTCTTGTTGACATACATGTCAAAGGTGCCGCCTTGGTAATATGCCAGCATCCAATTCATAGGAGTCATCTTATCAAGTTTGATCTTTCCCTTGCAGGACACACTCTACATTTTTAGTAAAGAAATTCCATTAGAAAACATGTTACTGTTTTGAACATAGAAATTGAAGTTGATACAAGAATTGCACGAGGAAGACATTCTCCATCAGTCTATCCTGGCATCATGACAGACTCAAAAACAGACGGCACGCCTGTCACTCCTTCCACAGTTCCATTCTGGCTGGGAAAACTATGGGGCATCGTCTGTTCAATGGACAGGATGTCCATACCTGCAGAAGAGACAACACTTTATTATACCTCGAGGTAGGCAACGTTTGTTCAGAATAAAAAACGTACAAATAACCGTTCTTTCTACTCTGAATCCTACAAAGTGACGAAATAGATAAAACAAACAGTAAGCAGAAAGAAAGGTACACAAAACGCGGTACGAATTGAATATGAACGAAAGGGATAGACAAAAAAAGATTGATTCGTTTTATGTAGAGGGTGAAAGATGGGGGTAAAGCCTTTGTCAACACTCACAACTCGAAAACAATAGTAGCAAGAGAAACCCTATCATAGTAGCAAGATTTGAGACATCATGAAGAACATGCAAACGTCTGAGAGGTACCAAATCATTCACTGCTCCAAAACAAAACCACTATATGAAGAACTCACTGTTCCAAATATAAACCAAAACAAAGTAGTAGCAGATTTGAGAGGGTATGAAGAACAAGTAGATTTGAGAGAGTAGAAAATAGGAAATCAAGAAAACGGTTAAGCCAACCATATGAGAAGAAACTTACTGGAAATCTCTTATCCGTTTGTACTAGTCCCTCTTGTTTGATCCTTCTCCTTGTGGTTCTGCAAAACAATGGAAAACAGAGATCATTAGTAAGGAACAGAGGGAAGTTTGGGAGAGAAAACAGAGAGGATGAAACTCACCGTAGGAGAAAGGAACAGAGATAAAGAACCGCAATGTGAGACAAGGGAACGGTCAATGTGAATATGCTCGGGGGTGGTTCAGTTATTTAAGGAGGAAACCGAGGAGACGCCTCATTTTTAGAGTCCCCGCGTCGCCACGTCTACTGTACCCCCGTGGGTAACCAAGGAGACCCATCGTGTATGCGTGGGCCCGTGCAAAAAAGATCACAATGTATGTGGGCCCGAGAAAACAAAGATCAGAGTGCAAAAAAGAAACTAATATCTCTGTGTTAACACAATGCAACATGTCAAAGAATTGCAATGTGTCAAGGAATTGCAACACGTCAATGCATGGGCTCGTGTACGCAAATATTCATGAATTCCAACGTGTCAAAGAAACACAATGCAAAAAAGAGACTAATTTGTGCGTTAAACATTTTTGAACCCAACTAAATGTGGGCCCATAAAGTGGAACGTGTCAAATAACACTTTAATTATACCCAAACGTGTGCCCATAAGGTGGAACCCAACTAAACCTAATTCTGTAATAAATATGAGGTGCCAAACTGGCCTAAATGTTGGCTACATGTTTTCTGACTGTACATTGCAGAACAATATTAGCATTGTAGCCTTCACCGATTGTTTTCGATAGAATCAGAAAATACTAAAAAAACATAGAAACAAAAGATGTTGGATAGAAGCCAATGTTTGACTTCATTGTTCAGAACAATGAAGGCATTTTTTCCTAACAAATTCAGTCCAAAAAACATTCAAAAAATAAAATCAGTACAAATAGAAATGTAACACGTGGTAAGATCGAAAGAAGAACAAATGTATGCTAGCTGCCAATGTTCTGACTATAAAGTTCAAAACAATGTAGGCAATCTAGCATCAGCAGCTGATTAAAGATACCGAGTACAAATTACACTACACATTTCATAGCCATAACCTAGTTATTTCATAAAATTACGAGACTAAAGTACTACTTATTACATACCTTAGTAGTCATAGTTGAGATCAAGTTCTACCATTACGAGACATAACATATTTCTACCATTACGAGCCATAACATACTGATCTAGTACGGCATAAGCTTGGTCATTACAAGCCTTAGTCTAACTCTAAATGGATCTCTCTTGTCAACTGGAGCACGCCTTTCGTCCTTGAATTCGAAGAGGATAATTTCACCCTCTTCCAGATTGAAAGACTTTAGAACAGGGGCCAACCACAGAACCTGCTGACTTACCTTCTTCGACCATCTAATCTTACAGTACTTGTTCACTGTGCTTTCTGAACTGTTCACTACTAAACTCACAGTAGGGTCAGTGAAGTTGGTGTCTTCAGTAAATGGATCAAGTAGTTTTGGTGAATTCATATGAGAACTCCTGTCAAATGAAAAAGAGTACTTAATCCTTGTAGCAAACAATCAAAAAAAAAACAGAATGAAAATAGCACTGAGCATCTTGTTAACTCACCATGACCCCATTCCCTGGGTCAACAAATGGCTTTGTTAGTCTACAGACATAATCTCTCGTTTTTGGCCTTGGCAAATCTTCAGACAAACTCCTCAGCTGCCCACTTGCCAAAAATTCATCTCCACCTCATTTCCAAAGATACATTACACGTCGAAAGATTTCATCTCATGTGATCCCTGGACCTACATGAGAATTGATAGTGTTACAATTGTACTCCTATGCATTTTGTTGTTCCCAACATCAGACAAACTGTTTAATGAACCTCTAACAGTAATCTTTCTCATTTCAGAACTGAGATCATCATCATCATCATCATCATCCGGCTCGATGTGGTCGTCGTCATCCGGCTCGATGTAGTCGTCATTCGGCTCGACGTAGTCGTCTTCTGGTTCGATGTAGTCATCTTCCTCCTCGATGTACTCGTCTTATTCTATGAAGTATTCGTCATCGCTCGACATCCTTAACCTGGAATGAACACAGTCCGAGTTATATAACATTTAGGCTTCCCCAAATTACCGACACCAGAGCATACTCAACATGATGCGTGGAACAACTGTTGTATTCAGTAGTACTGTATATAGAAGTTTACTCTACCGTCGTTTGTGTATGAGTAGTAATTTAATGTTCAAAGTTGAACCATATTATGTAGATTTACTTTTTATTTGTCATGGTAGTAAGGAGGGAGTAGCAGCTCAACTTTTGGTGGCAAGAGGAACACTAGATTGCTAGCCAAAGAAATTAAACAACAAAGCATGGTACCACTACACCTACACGAGCAAAGAGGATAAATAGATCTAAACAAACAAAACAAAACGAGGAGAAGCAGATCTGGTTGAAGCAGATGTGGGAGAGTGGAATACAATAGCTAGAAAATAGATCTGGGAGAGGGGAAAACAACAACAGGACAGTAGATCTGAGTAGAAATCAGAGGGGAGAGACTCGCCTGTTTCAACTCACTTCGTAAATCTGCGACGACGGCTTCTTCGCGGAGAAAGAAACCTAGACTGTGCTGTGTAGTAGGTGAGAGCAGGCCTTTATATGGTATGGGGTTTTCCAAAAAAAACCTTTCAAGAAACCTAGACTGTGCTGTGTGGTAGGTAAGAGCAGGCATTTATATGGTATGGCTCAAACCTATGGGGTTTTCCAAGAAAATAGGCCCTCCGCGAATAGTTCATTTAAGTCTTCCAAACGTTTCTTTATTTTATTGTTTTAGTATAGTTTCCTGCATTTGAAGTTGTCACCAAAATATTTTCAAAATGAATTCACATTTTAAGTTTACATGAGAATGCATTATGTTTGAGCCAAATTCAAACCTCAGGAAAACTATTTTGAAAGCAAGTAGAAAAAAAATCTAAAACAATTCAAACTAAATTGGAAACATCTTGTCGACTAGGTACCTATATCCAGAATGTGTACTTCTGGACATCGAAGGTATGCTAGTCTTAGTTCCAAAATGATTCTTTATTTTATTCACTACATTTGGAGTTGACACCAAAATATTTTTGCTACAAATCAATATTTTTAGATGATAAGAGAGTGCATTATGCTTGAGCCAAATTCAAACTATTTTGAAAGCAAGTAGAAACAAAATCTAAAACAAATTCAAGCTAAATCGAAAACATCTTGTCGACTAGGTACCTATGTCCAGAATGTGTACTTCTGGACATCGAAGGTATGCTAGTCTTAATTCCAAAAACCAAAGCTAATGGAGTTGACATAACACTGGAAGCTAGCAGAAATATATAGACATACACAGTTGTACTTAATACATAGACTATTCTTAAAATGGTTACATCCACTTAAAACAAAAGGATTGCAGTTCTTCAGGTTCAACGTTTAGTTGTAGTCATATATACAACTAAACCAAAGTTCTTCAAGTGCCACTGGCATTAAGTTCATGGCTTCTTGGCAGAGGGAATAGGCAATGGTACCATCATGCATTCCAAGCCACCTGCTGTAGTACTTAAGAAGTCGAACAACCATATGTCGTCCTAAAAAATTCCGTACTCCAGCACGACTTTTGGCCATTCAGTGGTCATCATGGCATTGTTCTTCCCCTGCCCTATCTTCATCTTAACAGAAAACTTCATGTCACTGTTAATGCACATCAGTGGCAACCTTGTCTCCTGCTGGAGTTTCCCATGAAGGAACTTCTTGGAGTACTTTGCACCAATGTCCTGTCAACGTTAGTAACAATTTTGTTAGTAATATAATGACAGTTAAGTTAGTAAGCACACACTGCACTTCCAGTTTTAAGATTATTACCATTTTGCACTTTCCAGGAATGACATTGGAGTTTGTCATCATGTGCACATAGTACTTTTCATTTGTGTCTACTTCTTCACTCCAATCATTCAGGTACTCCTGCTGGTCCTTCATCAGGAACATATCGTTCCCAAACATGCAGGTGTTATCAAAAAGTTGCTTCCCACCATGGTAAAAGCAGAAGGTCCTAACATCATCGTGTATGACTCTTAATGCACTGCGACGCGTGATGATAAGTGCATTAGCGCGCTAAATGTACCAGAACCATAGTATGACCATACCTCTGAGCAGCAGGGTTTCTTTGGGAGCTTTCTTCTTCTTCTTAAGCTTACTAGAGCCAGGGGCATCAGTAGGGGCTTTGTCGCACCCGGATTTCTAGAGGATACTCACCGTACGAACTGAACAGTATTTTGGTTGGATTACGGGGCTTGACGGCTCCCGCGTCCCCTTACGGGTAGGCCAGCACTTATGTGCGACAACCAACGTTACTGTTCACCGTCGATGTAAACTATCCCGTAGAAATCAGGATACTTCATTGACGTACTTCAAACATACACACATTGTACGTCAACGGCGTTTGAACAAGTGATATCACAACAGATCTCTACGACACAAAAGATTGAAATAAGTTGCAAATGGCTCTCATTAGAGCAGAGATAGCAAATACAATCATTCAGAGGACCCATGTCCCAACAATACATCAGTACAATACAGCGGAAGCATTCAAACTGTCTGAGTACAGACAAGATCCAAATAGGCCTAAGAGGCCGGAAACGAACAGACGGAGCCCATCCACGAAGTCTCGGATCCTGCCCGGGTCCGCTATCTACTCGTCAGCAGTCTCGTCATACTCCACGTAGTAGCCACCATGTAGATCTTCGAAAACGTAGGTCTGCGGAAACCACAGCCCCAAAGGGGTCAGTACATAAACGTACTGGCAAGCAAGACTCACAGTTCACCAAAGTGTAACCCGTCAACACCAAGCACAGATGCCTTGGGTTCAACGGAAAGGAAGGGGATATAAAAGATGCTGCAACTGGCTGCTCTACACAACTACAGAAAACATACTACAACTGCCGGCTAACAGAAAGGAGATAAGATCGAGGATTGTAACCAACTGGAATATAACTTCAAGCAAACCCATCCTGGATCTCGCCCCTTATCCAAAGAAGCAATCCGAGGATAACTCACACGGTTGAAATTAATGATGGTTCAAATTATTGTGTCGATAAGCCTATTACTAGTCAAGTTATTAATCATTGGGTGTAACATGTTCGATCATTATGTTTAAGTTGTCCTGAGTACTTGTTAGCCAGTACTTTCACCAAGTAATCCATAACCGCGGAAAACACGGCTTCTCGAGAAGATTATCCCTGCAGGGTTGCACCAATTTGGCCGTACACGCAAGAATAACCCGCCAGATGGGAAGCTAACCCACCAAGCGGGGTACTCTACACAACCAACCATTCTTCGCATCAAGCCCAAAGAACCTTGGGCGCACGGCTAATCAAGCCCCGAAGAAAAGGGACCTCATAGCACTCTAAGACCGTGTCCCCCTATATGCCGACTACAAAAGTTCCACCCTGGCCTGGGCTCGCAAAAACATGCATGCGGCAAATGGAAAACACGAACTAAATGAGGCGATTTGGACGAGATGCGAATCAGGTCAAGTTGAGGGGGGCGCCCATACTCGCTTCCCACATGCGGTTAGTGCGCTCATCATGGATCAGTAGACAAGACCCTTTTCCTATTAGGGTCGACACTAGCAGGCTTCAAAACCTCTCATGGGCCTCCTGCCGGTGCCTTATCATCAAATTATTATTTAACAATAACAGTAGCATGATTGATTGATTGATTAAACATCGAGCCCCCAGAACATAATGAAGTAATAACAGGAAGTAACGGGTAACAGACTCGAGCAAAACAACCTAAGCATGCTAGTAAGACACGGGCTCAACCAAAAGGTTATAGGTATGGAGGTGAGGCAATATCAGGGTTAAGGGATTCATGTGATAGGTTCGTAACAGAAACAACTACTACTAAGGCTAGCAGAAATAGACAACGGAAAGTATCGGTAACCAATGTTGAAAGGAACACAGTGGTTCATGTGAGTGATAACTTGCCTGCAAAACCCAGTAGCCTGGTACTGAGCTAACTCCTTAGAAGGGACGTCGTAAATATCGTCGGTCTCAAAGTCGTCGTGTATCCGAGAAGAAGCAAACAAACAAGGCAGAAATATAAACAATCATTATCATGGCATTGTGCACAATCAAAGATGATGCATGTCAAATTAATGGTTGCATCAAAATAAACTAGTTGACAAGATAGAAACAGGATTAAATGGACCCATATGCAATTGGATTGCATATGGAAAGCCCATGAATTATGGTTGAATTAATTGTTTTACAACTAATCATTATATGAAAGTGGATTAGCATGATGCATGGATGAGGAAAACAGAAAATAACAACAATAGAACCAAATGGAAATAAGGTTTAATAAGTTTGGAAATTCATTCATTAAGTTAGGAAATTTTGGTTACTTAAAGGTGTCACACAAGTGTAACATCCAAGTATGAAAACCCCTAGTTGTTTTACTTCTTGTTTTATTTTAAGCAATGCATCATGTCATCATCCCCATATTTATTTCTGTTTGCATTGTTTTCATAATAAAAGCCAAAATTAATCAACCTTTGTTTTCACACTTGTCTGTTACAATCTTTCAAATAATGAATTGCAAAATCCAAAAACATCAATTGCTTCCAATTATTTCATATTGGATCAACTATTAAATTGTTGCTTAATTCAATCAATCACTTTAATCAATTATTTCCAAATCATTTCCAAAGTCAAACAATTTCTCAGATCAATACACTTTTGAATCCATAAAGTTCACCACTAATTGGAATTCTTTAAATCACTTCTAACCCTAGGGGAAACCCTATTGAAAATGGCTTTATTTTCTAATATTAATTATTATTGCAAATTTCAATTAAATTGGGTTTAATTTTAAACAGCAAGCAAACAACTAAGTTTTTGAAAACAAAAACTACCAAGTGGTTGCTTTTCAACTAAGGAGCTTATCCAATTTTTTCCAAATTTTTATCTAAACAAAAAGCCATGTTTTTATTCCAAAAGCTAAAGCTACAAAAAAAAGAGAAACGTTTCAACAGGAGGGGGAGAAGGCCCAGCCCACCAGGAGCAGCCCGCTCGGTCTCTCCCTACCTCCGTACTGAAGATGACGTATCCATGGAGGACAGCGACAGGCAACCCCTCCTGAACCACTCGATGGATTCTCCCCCCTCCTATTTATCCTCCTCTCCCCTCCCGTGGCAAACCCTAACCCTAGGTGGCCTCCTTCCCTCCTGTCTCCCACCTCCGCCGCCACCATCGAGGAGATCTCCTCTAGTACTGGTGCCACGGCCACCGCCCGCCGGAGCACCGCGCCGCCGCATCCGTCCCCCTCCGGCCGCGCCGAGCACGTCCCTGCGACGAGGGTGATGACACCTCTCCATTCCCACTCTTCCTCCCTCTTTTCCCTGATGTTTGGTCACCGATTCCTTCCACGCAAGATCGCCATATTGCTCTGTTCTTCATGACAGTAACGAGATCCTATTCGTGCGCCTGCAGGTTCAGTTAACAGTCGTTTGCGAGGTTCCAAAACCAAACCGCACCCTATACCATCAAATCAGCGCAGCAGTCCCACTGGTTGGAGCGCGCGCAGCGAAGCCCCAGGTCACCAGTTCGATCCCCAGCCCCACTCTTTTTCTCGTTTTAATTCAGTACATCCGCCACCAACACCTTATCCCCTCCGAGATGCCTTCCCACCAACACAGCGCATCTAGCCTGCTGGTTCCGTTCCTTGCTTGCAACCAGGAGGTGGGGGGATCGAGTCCCCCCTCTCCCAAATAAAACAACCTTTTATTTTTGCAAGGTTTTGGTACTGGGACTTTTATCAAATCACACATAGGCCCCTGGCACTTATTCCTAGCCCCTGGAAATTTTTTTCCTAAGTCCCTAGATGCATTAAATTGGCAGATTGCACACTAAAATTGTAAATTGCATAACTATTTCATTTTAACTCCAATTTTCACTTTTTAAATATGTTTTCTGTCCAAAATTAAATGATCTATCCAAATATAAAATTTGTTTACTGTTTTGAATATTTTAAATTGGTGCAAAATTTGAAAACTTGTCAAATTCACTTAAACTTGCAAAATTCATAACTTGTTCATAAAAATTCCAAATTCCACAAACTAAATATGTTTTCCAATCAACTTTTCATGTACTTTCCAAATATAAATTTTGTTTTCTGGTTTGAATAATTTAAATTGCCTAAACAATTTAAATCTTGATTAATGCAATTAAAAATTGTTTAATATTGTTTAATTCATAATTAAATAATCCAAAGTCCAATTTCAAAATGTGAAACATGTAATCCAACTAAAATTTGATAACCTTTTCAAATATCAACTTTGTTATTTGTTTTGCACCTTTTAACTTGATGAAAACAACCACTACTTGTTTAACACCATTAAGTAACAAAATTTCCAAACTTGGTAACTGTTTTCTAAAATTGTTAACCATCATTCCAATTGCATTTAATTTGTTATCTTCTTGTTCCTCATCATGCATGCATCATGCTAACTCAACTACACATGATGCTTAGCGATAGAACAATTAATTCAACTCCAATGCATGGGTTTTCCATATGCAATCTTTGCATATGGAATCCATTTAAACTTGTGTATCATATCAAATAGTTTATTTTGGTGCATCTGTTAACATGACATGCATCATCCAATGTTTGTGCACTTATGCCATGTATTGATTGCCCGTCTTCCTTCGTTGTTGTTTTTGCTTCTTCTCGCTTTAGACGACGACGTTGGTACCGACGAGCCTTACGACACCACTACTCAGGACCTAGCCCAGTACCCGGCTACTGAGCTGCCAGGCAAGTTATCACTCACATGAATCATCGAGTTCTCTTCCACACTTGTTGTCGATACTATCCTTTTGTCTATTTCTGCTAGCCCTATGAATCGATGCTTGTTCTCCGAACCCATCACATGATTCCCTGAACCAAGGATATTGCCTCACCTCCATACCTACAGCCTTTGTTTGTGCCTGTTCTCATCTAGCATGCTTAGGGTTGCTTTTGCTCGAGCCTGTTGTCGGTTACTTCTTTTACGATCGTGCTATTAATATTTGTTACCGTCCCGGGGGCTCGAATGTTAATCAATCAATCCTGTTAATGCTGCTGTTAATAATAATTTGATGATAAGGCACCGGCAGGAGGCCCTTTGTGGTTTTGAGGCCTGCTAGTGTCGACCCTAATAGGAAAAGGGTCTTGTCTACTGATCCATGATGAGCGCACTACCCGCATGTGGGAAGCGAGTATGGGCGCCCCCCTCAACTTGACTCGATTCGCATCTCGTCCAAATCGCCGTACTAGTTCGGGATTTCCATTTGCTGCATCATATGCAGGTACGAACCCGAGGCCAGGGTGGAACTTTTGTAGTCGGCATTTAGGGCGGCGTGGTCTTCCAGTGCTATGAGGTCCTCCTTTTCTTCGGGGGGCTCGATTAGCCGCGCACGCACAACACGCGGTGCTTTGGGCTTGATGCGAAGAACAGTTGGTTGTGTTGAGTGTCCGCCTGGTGGGTTTGATTCCCATCTGGCGGGATATTCTTACGTGTACGGTTACTATGGTGCACCCCTGCAGGGATAAATCTTCTCGAGAAGCCGTGTTTTCCGCGGTTATGGATTACTTGGTGAAAGTACTGGCTAACAAGTACTCAGGACAACTTCAACATAATGATCAATCATGTTCACCCAATGACTAATAACTTGACTAGTAATAGATTATTCACACAATAACTTGATTCACCTGATTACAACGGTGTGAGTTATCCTCGGATTGCTTCTTCGGATAAGGGGCGAGATCCAGGATGGGTTTGTTTGAAGTTATCTTTCAGTAGGTTACAATTCCTCGATCTTATCTTTTCTATTAGCCGGAACTATTAGTATCTTCTGTAGTTGGTTAGAGCAGCCCGCTGCAGCTTTTATAATACCTATCTTCTTCCGTTGATCCCAAGCATCCCGGCTTGTGTTGGCGGGTAACTCCTTGATGAAATGTGAGTCTTGCTTGCCAGTACTTGGATGTACTGACCCCGTTGGGGCTGTGGTTTACGCAGAGTACGACTACGGCTACGATGATCACCAGGATGGCTACTTTGTGGAGTTTGACGACACTGCAGACGAGTAGTTAGCTGGACCAGGGCTGGATCCAGGACCTACGTGGATGGGCTTCGTCTTCTTTTTTTCTCCGGCTTCTTAAGCCTGTTGGATTTGTCTGTACCCAGACACCTTTGATTGCTTCCGCTGATGTAATGAATGCTATGTTGGGACATATGTCCTCTGGATGACTGTATTTGCTATTTCTGCCTTAGTGAAGGCCATTTGCAACTTTATTTCAATCTTTTGTGTCTTAGAGGCATGTTGTGTTATCCCTTTGTTCAAAACCGTTGACGTACCATGTGTGTATGGTATGAAGTACGTCAATGGTAGTATCCTGATTTCTATAGGATAGTGTACATCGACGGTGAACAGTAATGGTTGGTTGTCGCACATAAGTGCTGGCCTACCCGTAAGGGGACGCGGGAGCTGTTAAGCCCCGTAATCCAACCAAAATACTGTTCAGTTCGTACGGTGAGTATCCTCTAGAAGTCCGGGTGCGACAACAAGCATTTGTTGTTTTCTTCAAGTTTAATTGTTCAAAATAGATAACAAAGTTTGTATTTGAGAAAAACACCAAATTTTAGGTGGATTGCATGTTTCACTTGTTGAAGGATTCCAAATAAATTATTTATGAATTAAACAAGTTTAAGCAAGAATTAAATGAATTTAATTCAAACATGAACTTATTTGAGTTTTTATTTGTTCAAAACATTAGATGAAGTTCATATTTGAAAATGTTATGCTTTTATGGTTTGAAAACATATTTTATATGTCCCAAAAGAATTTGTTTTGATCAAGTTAGGAATTTAGCAATTTTAAATGAATTAAATAAGATTTAAATTATTTAACCAAGTTTAATTATTCAAAACATGAAACAAAATTTATATTTGGAAAGATGGTTTAATTTTGCATGGAAAACATATTTCATTTGTGGAAATTGGATTTAAAATGAGCAAGTTATTATTTTGGCAATTTTAAATGCAATAATTAAGAAACAGTTGTTTTCAGCAATTTAAATTATTCAAAACAGCAAAAAAAATTTATATTTGGAAAGTACATGAAAAATTGATTGGAAAACATATTTGGTTTGTGAAATTTGGAATTTTTATGAACAAGTTATGAATTTTGCAAGTTTAAGTGAATTTGACAAGTTTTCAAATATTGCACAAATTTAAAATATTCAAAACAGTAAACAAATTTTATATTTGGATAGAACATTTAATTTGGTATTGAAAACATATCAAAAATGTTGGATTTGGAGTTAGGATGATTTATTTAGGCAATTTCCAAAATTGGGTGCAAATCTGCCATTTTTACTGCACTAGGGACTTAGAAAATATTTTCCAGGGGCTAGATTAATTACCAGGGGCCTATTGGTGAATACCAGAAAGTTTTGTGACAAAAAACATGTAAAATAAAAAGAGGTGGTTTGCTGCAGGAGGTGGGATTCGACCCTGGGACCTCCCACTGCGCCAAGGGGTGTGGAACCAGTGGGCTAGCGCTCTGTGTTGTGATAGGTAGGGGCCTCGGGGGGGGGGGGGGTATAAGGTATGGTTGCGGGATGAAACTGAATTTCTAACTGAACCGAACAGTACAGAGATCGACATGGCAACAATCGATGGCTGCAGCGGCTGCTCGCCGGAGAGGAACTAGGGAGGCGCCGTGGGGGTGCTGTGCTGGTGCGGGTAGAGAGGAGGAGGGGGCGAGCGGAGCGAGGGAAGGAGGAGGCGCACCTCAACTTGGTGTCCTCGAGCGGATGGAGGCGGGCGGACAGGTTGGTGCAGGTGGCGTCGGGCCGGCGATGGAGCGGACGGCGCCGGCGGTGGGGGCCCTCCCGGCTCGAGCCGAGGGGACGGGGCGGATGCTGGAGCTCCACCGTTTCCATTCCCGCCCTCGGGGATCCTCGGAGAGGGCCACCTCGGTGGCGCCAAGGAGGCCAAGTCTCGGCCATGGAAGGGGTTCAGTGGTGAGGTTCAGAAGGAAACCGAGAACTTGGGGAAGAGGAAGGGGAGTTGGCGGCGCAGGGAGAGGGGCTCTAGGGTTTCTAGGTCTTGCAGAGGGGGGAGGGGAGCTTTATGGAGGGAGAGGCATGGTACGGCTGCACATCCAGTGGAGGAGGAGGGATCGGTTGGTGGTGGAGGGGTTCGTACAGGGGGGTGACGTGGGGAGGAAGATGACAACAGAGGGGCATTGGGCCAAATGGAGTTGGGCCAAAGGGGGAAAAGGGGTGGGCCTGGGTGCTCTCTCTCCTCTCCTCTTTGTTATTTTTTGTTTGTTTTTATTTTTTTTGTAGCAAGAGCAAAAGGAACATTGGATTGGTTTTTAAGGTGGTAAAATTTTTGGAAAAATTAGATTAGGTTGTTTATACCAATAGCAACCCATTGCCAAGGTGGATTTTTAAAAGTTTGAAATTTAAAATGTTGTTTATATTTGAAACCAAATTGAATGAAATTTCCAATATTAATTAATATTAGGAAAACAAAGCAATTTCAATAGGGTTTCCCCTAAGGTTTAGAATGATTTAAGGAATTCCAATTAGTGGTGAACTTCATGGATTCAAAAGGTTACTGTTTTGGGAAAATTGATTTGAGTTTGAAATTTGATTTGGAATGTAATGGTTTGATTAAATCCAACATCTTAATAGATTGATCCAAATGTTTTAATTGGAAACAAGAGTATAAAATGTTTTTGGTCATTATTTTTATAACTCCAAGTTGGGTTCTGTTTGAAAGATTTGCTTTGCCTTTGAAATCACATTGGAAAATAATTAATGGAAATAAGGCACCATTTTATTAGTTGATTCCTTATGGAATAACATGATAACAATTTGTTGTTTTTATTTGAACTCTCACTTTGGAAATTGTAACATCACAAGGATGAAACAAAGGGTTTGAAATTTGAGTTGAAATTCAAATAGAAAACAAAGGAAAACCAATGAAAACAGTTGGAAAACAACCGAAAACAGAGGAAAACAAATGGAAAACAAACAAAACAATTGCAATCAACATGATGCCATGATGCAAAACATAAAATAACAGAGAGAAAACATTCTAAAGGCTATTTTTCAGACTTGGGATGTTACAAAACGCCCCCCTTGAAGGAATCGCGCCCCGAGATTCCTACTGAGAAAAGAAAAGGTCCGGATACTTCTTGGGAAGATCCTCTTGAGCTGTGAGACGTGAAACACATCGTGCACATTGGATAGACGTCAGGGAATTTGGAAACCACCGGAACATTTTCAAGTAAAGGGAAAGGTTTTGTATTGAGGGTGTAAAGCTGAGTAGAGTTTGATCCATTTGGAGAATAGACTATCTGTAATAAGGGTGGAACAGAGTTATTGACATCAATGCAACACCAAGAATGACATCAATGTCAGAATCATCAACATGAGAGTAACGAGGAATATGTGGCCTCCCATTAGAATTGGATTGTTCTTACTTATGTTGGAAGTCAACATTTGAGATTCCGGAGAGTGAACGGTGGTTTGATTGCTTAGTGGAACCAGCATTGGGTTGTATGTTGTGGAAAAGATTGTTGACACAAAGGAATGTGATTCTCCGGTATGAAATAACACTTTAACTGGATAAGAGTTTACGAGGAAGTTTTGATTAGACGCCGGTAGAAGAATTGAAGTGGAAAACAACAACAAGATTTCAACGGACGAAAAGGATGTTGAGAAGAACAGGATATCAACATCGGGGAAAAATGAGAACAAAACTCCTGAGGTACTACGGAAAAAACCCATCCGGGCTTCTAAAGGATCAATATCTACTGCTTAAGGAATAGAGGATCTGCTTCCGGGGCTTACACGCCTCCGTTCCCAATCATGAGTAGGCAACATGATAAATCATGTCACAACCACCTCCATTCCTATGGTCTAGTAGATATAACCATCCTAGAGAAACCAGAATTCGTGAAATCCTAACTTCAAAGTTCAGATGAGAAGGGAAAACAACGTTACACTTCCTTACCAGAAAAAGGGAGGGTGGGTGGGGAAAGAAGAAAAAGAACAGAATTCCTACTCTCACGTTTCATTTTTCCTATATAGCTACAAAATAGTTTCTAGACTCAAACTGCGACCAGTAAAAAGGGATCCTACAGGTAGACAGGCTCTGATACCATTTGTCGCACCCGGATTTCTAGAGGATACTCACCGTACAAACTGAACAGTATTTTGGTTGGATTACGGGGCTTGACGGCTCCCGCGTCCCCTTACGGGTAGGCCAGCACTTATGTGCGACAACCAACCGTTACTGTTCACCGTCGATGTAAACTATCCCGTAGAAATCAGGATACTTCCATTGACGTACTTCAAACATACACACATTGTACGTCAACGGCGTTTGAACAAGTGATATCACAACAGATCTCTACGACACAAAAGATTGAAATAAGTTGCAAATGGCTCTCATTAGAGCAGAGATAGCAAATACAATCATTCAGAGGACCCATGTCCCAACAATACATCAGTACAATACAGCGGAAGCATTCAAACTGTCTGAGTACAGACAAGATCCAAATAGGCCTAAGAGGCCGGAAACGAACAGACGGAGCCCATCCACGAAGTCTCGGATCCTGCCCGGGTCCGCTATCTACTCGTCAGCAGTCTCGTCATACTCCACGTAGTAGCCACCATGTAGATCTTCGGAAACGTAGGTCTGCGGAAACCACAGCCCCAAAGGGGTCAGTACATAAACGTACTGGCAAGCAAGACTCACAGTTCACCAAAGTGTAACCCGTCAACACCAAGCACAGATGCCTTGGGTTCAACGGAAAGGAAGGGGATATAAAAGATGCTGCAACTGGCTGCTCTACACAACTACAGAAACATACTACAACTTCCGGCTAACAGAAAGGAGATAAGATCGAGGATTGTAACCAACTGGAATATAACTTCAAGCAAACCCATCCTGGATCTCGCCCCTTATCCAAAGAAGCAATCCGAGGATAACTCACACGGTTGAAATTAATGATGGTTCAAATTATTGTGTCGATAAGCCTATTACTAGTCAAGTTATTAATCATTGGGTGTAACATGTTCGATCATTATGTTTAAGTTGTCCTGAGTACTTGTTAGCCAGTACTTTCACCAAGTAATCCATAACCGCGGAAAACACGGCTTCTCGAGAAGATTATCCCTGCAGGGTTGCACCAATTTGGCCGTACACGCAAGAATAACCCGCCAGATGGGAAGCTAACCCACCAAGCGGGGTACTCTACACAACCAACCATTCTTCGCATCAAGCCCAAAGAACCTTGGGTGCACGGCTAATCAAGCCCCGAAGAAAAGGGACCCTCATAGCACTCTAAGACCGTGTCCCCCTATATGCCGACTACAAAAGTTCCACACTGGCCTGGGCTCGCAAAAACATGCATGCGGCAAATGGAAAACACGAACTAAATGAGGCGATTGGACGAGATGCGAATCAGGTCAAGTTGAGGGGGGCGCCCATACTCGCTTCCCACATGCGGTTAGTGCGCTCATCATGGATCAGTAGACAAGACCCTTTTCCTATTAGGGTCGACACTAGCAGGCTTCAAAACCTCTCATGGGCCTCCTGCCGGTGCCTTATCATCAAATTATTATTTAACAATAACAGTAGCATGATTGATTGATTGATTAAACATCGAGCCCCCAGAACATAATGAAGTAATAACAGGAAGTAACGGGTAACAGACTCGAGCAAAACAACCTAAGCATGCTAGTAAGACACGGGCTCAACCAAAAGGTTATAGGTATGGAGGTGAGGCAATATCAGGGTTAAGGGATTCATGTGATAGGTTAGTAACAGAAACAACTACTACTAAGGCTAGCAGAAATAGACAACGGAAAGTATCGGTAACCAATGTTGAAAGGAACACAGTGGTTCATGTGAGTGATAACTTGCCTGCAAAACCCAGTAGCCTGGTACTGAGCTAACTCCTTAGAAGGGACGTCGTAAATATCGTCGGTCTCAACGTCGTCGTGTATCCGAGAAGAAGCAAACAAACAAGGCAGAAATATAAACAATCATTATCATGGCATTGTGCACAATCAAAGATGATGCATGTCAAATTAATGGTTGCATCAAAATAAACTAGTTGACAAGATAGAAACAGGATTAAATGGACCCATATGCAATTGGATTGCATATGGAAAGCCCATGAATTATGGTTGAATTAATTGTTTTACAACTAATCATTATATGAAAGTGGATTAGCATGATGCATGGATGAGGAAAACAGAAAATAACAACAATAGAACCAAATGGAAATAAGGTTTAATAAGTTTGGAAATTCATTCATTAAGTTAGGAAATTTTGGTTACTTAAAGGTGTCACACAAGCATTTGTTGTTTTCTTCAAGTTTAATTGTTCAAAATAGATAACAAAGTTTGTATTTGAGAAAAACACCAAATTTTAGGTGGATTGCATGTTTCACTTGTTGAAAAAGGATTCCAAATAAATTATTTATGAATTAAACAAGTTTAAGCAAGAATTAAATGAATTTAATTCAAACATGAACT
>JAPCYS010002789.1:0-19519 GCA_028641055.1 Alopecurus myosuroides | reverse complement strand
TTTAGGCGGAAGGCACCTCGTGCCCGACTTTAAATTAATAAAGCCAACGAACTGGCGGGGGTTTAAGGTTATTACAATACGCGTAGCTGGGAATAACGATATCCAGCGCAAAGAGTAGAAAGTCTAGCACCTCCACAACAGGCAGGTGAACACACGCACAAAACCACAAAAACAAAGGCTAAACTGGCCACTTAGACTGCTGCTTGAGCTCGCGTTGCGGGGGTGGCAGTCAAGGAGAAGATCCCTTTAAGTATGCGCACGAGCACGTCCAGCCATTCCACCAAGTCGGCCTTTAGCAGGGGTCGCCATTGCTGCAAGAAAGCAAGGTTTTGAAGATGCAATCAGCAGGTTGCCGCGGGAACTTAGTCTCAATAGTAAACTTATTGTGAATGAGCCACAGGGACCAACAAATCGCTGCGACCAGCACCCTAAGAATTCTCAAACACTTTCCACAGAACCCCGAAAGAATCTGCACCACGTCCTGGATGGAGGAGGGGTTCCACGAAACGCCCAGTCCCTCCCTAATGCCACTCCACACAAATTGTGCCAGCGCGCACCCAAAGAAGATGTGGCTGGCGTCTTCCGGCGCACCACACAGGGCACACTGCCCGTTGGATGGCCCACGCCTGAGAGCAATCTGGTCATTGGACGGAAGCCTTCCCCTAAACAGTTGCCAAAGGAAGATACGAACTTTTAACGACGCGTCCACCTTCCAGATGGCAGCAAACTCCTCGTGCACCTCACCTTGCACACGAACTTTCTGTACAGGGAGTTCGTAGAGAACACCCCTGATTGCCCAAGTGTCCAGGACACTCTGTCTTTAGACACTCCAGGCACTACACCCTCAATATCGAGCAAAAGAGCCTTCCACTGCCCAAGCTCGACAACACCAAAGCACCGTCTAAACCTGATCACCCACCCATTGGCATACAGCTGCGCAATCAGCGCGTCCGGCAAGGCGGAGATGGCGAACAGATCCGGATATCTGTGGCTGAGTGGGGCTACACCAAGCCACAAATCCGTCCAAAACCTGATCGACCTACCATCTCCAAGCAAGAATCTAGCTCCTAGCTTAAACGCCTCTTTGACCTTGTGCAAACTGTGCCAGATCTGAGACCCACCCGCAGGATTAGACCCAAAGAAATCTACCGCACCTCGGTACTTGGCTCTAAGGAGTCTAGACCACAGGCAACCATCAGATTCCTCCGAGAACAAACACCAAATCCACTTGGCCATAAGGGCCTTATTCAGTAGCTTGGTATTGGAGACCCCCGGACCGCCCTGGTCTCTAGGTTTGCAAATCTCCTTCCAACTAACCATGTGGTATTTGCGTTTGTTACCTTTCCCTTCCAAAAAAAATCTGCCTCGATGCATGTCAAAACCCACATGAGTACCATCAGGCAGGAGGAAAGACCCATCGTGTAAATGGGCAGATTGGAAAGGCACACTGGTGGAGAACATGGCATTAGCACCGGTTTGTAAGGGCCTTTGGACCCGGATACAAATCCGGTGCTACGTATCCGGGACTAAAGGCCCCCCCTTTAGAACCGGTCTGTCACCAACCGGTGCTAAAGGGCTCCACGTGGGCGCCGAAGAGCGCGCGCAGGCGGAGGACCTTTAGAACCGGTTGGTAACACCAACCGGTCCTAAAGCTTTTTTTTCCTTTTTTTTTCCTTTTATTTTCAGGGTTTCCGATTCCGTATTTAGGGTTTAGGGCGTGTTCCGTATTTTCAGGGTTTCCGTTTACGTGTTTCCGTTTAGTCTTTCCGATTCTGTGTGTCCGTGTTTCGTTTTTTACGAACACGGAATCGGAAACACGTAATCGGAAATACGTATCCGGAAACACCGATTCCGTGTTTGCGGTTAAGTGTTTCCGATTCCGTGTTTGCGGTTAAATTTTGATGCACCAAATAAAAGTACATATACATGTAACACGAAGTACTCGAGCATTACATAATCTGAAGTTCGTTTTCAATAGCTGTATACTTGCATAGAGAAGCGATCTGGCTATTGGTTCATAGGATGGAAAAATTCTCCGCCTTCATCTATGACTTGCGTGAGGAGAAATCCTGCCAATTCCTCTGCAACTGACTTGCAACGTTGGATTGGTTTGAGCATCGCCCGCTTTCGTTGCATCTTTAAAAGAAGTAGATTAAAACAATTAAGTTATGAACAAAACTAAACATAATTGATGGTAACATAAATAAAGTTGTGAAGATCCGGTTTACGTACCTCTAGATTTCTGGAAGTACGGGATTTCTCATTGATAATCCTGTGAATGAACTCGCAAACGTAGTATCCACAATAATCAGTTCCCTGTGGTTGTTGCGGGACTTTCTATATACGAGAACATAATTCAATCAAATTAATAATAATCAAGAGAATGGTAATGTTATTGAAATCAGGGTACGTAGTACTACTTACTTTGTTTATCTGAATGTGGAGCTTGTCTGCCCATGTACCGGGTTCTTCCTTGATAAACATTTGCCAAACCCTGGCCGACAAAAGAAAATGAATACAAGAGTTAATTATTACTTACTTGATATCAGGAAATGAACGAAAAAAGGGATGAACGAAAGAGGCCGATATATACCTTTGAAGCATCTGACGCGCGCTCTTCCATGTGTCAGCATCCCAGGTTAACGAGTCCTAGACTTCAACTTGTCCTTGATCGATTCTAATGATGAACAATATGAAGTGGGCTGCGCACGTGTACACGCAGTCATGCATACTCATCAATTACTTAACATCAGGTAAGCAAAATGGAATGTCTACAAGACAGTAACACTCACTTGAATCCGTAGGGCCAAAGTATTTCCTTTTTGGTACTTTGTCGCTTCAAAAACCTTAGCAAATCATCCGGTGTATCCTTGTTGAACTTTTCTATTGTGTCTTGATGATACGAATACGGGTCATTGAACCCAAAGTCCTAGATTCCTGCCAGCCTGCATTCACGAATCTTCATTCTGCATAGTACAAAAAGAATGTCGTGAGTGATAATTATACGGGTAATGAACGCGAGCTTAACTAAATAATTAAATTACACAAATAAATCACTTACAAACAGTAGCAGCTGAGGATAGACTTGTCGAGGGCACGTTGATTGTACATTTGGAAAAATTCATCGAACCCAAGCTCCACACCGTACTCTCCGAAGTAGTGTTGATCCTGAACTGCCGCCATGATACAGTCTCTCTTTTGCCTTGCGGCCTCCAAGTACCAATCATGTAAATTCCATAGTTGGGTTGTTAGAGCAGTAGGATTTTCGACCAGAGGGTGCTCGGGCTTGTATTTATATACCACATCAGCAATAGCGTAACCGGAGTCGCCCATGCGTGGACCGGACATTGAAGCCTGGTAAAATAACACCTTGAGCGGGGCAATTGACCGTGCTTCTTGTTGTCCGAGCTGGGGAACTTGTTTCCCGCATTTCGTCTGCTCTGCCTGCTTCATCCGCTCCGCCTGCTTCATCTGTGCGGTGTGCATCTTTTCAATGTACCGTTCATAATCTGAAAGGGGCGACGGTGGCGGCGGTGCAGGATAATATAAGTTGTCGATGGTGCGCTCAATTTGCCACTTTGAGATGTTCTTCAGAGTTTCCTTCCAGACGTCTGGAGGGGGCTTCAGGGGAAACCGTGCGAACCATGCTTTGTTTTTGGCTTTCACGACATCGTCTAGTTCCTCCGGAGTCATCAGGCCTGGTAACTTCGGGGGAGTCTCGACTTTCTTGTGTTTCCTTGGTCTCTCTTCTTGGGGGAGTCCCGTTTCTTTTGAACTGCAGCTTCCGCTTTGCCGTACCCGTAGTGGGCGCATCCGTCGGCTCACGGGAGTGCACGGGCGATTGACCCTCGGCCTCGGGCTCCCAATCTTCGTTGTGGGGTGGACTTGGAGGTGCGTTGGGGGATGGACTTGGAGGTCGTGCATTCTCTGTACGAAAGGGAAAAAAACTATTAAAAATAGGCTTACATGTGGTGCAACATTCAGTAATTGATGGAGGTGGTGCATTTGTACCTGGAGGAGTCGGTGGCCTTGGCGCCGCGTTAGGAAACACGATGTGTTTCTTATTCCACAAGATGATACTAAGCTCCATTTCTCCTAGTGTCTTCTCGCCTTCACCTCCAGGAATATGGAGCTCAATTGAATGGCATCCCGGCGTAATTGTTGACAACCCGACACAGCATGGGATGCTGGAATCTGACCCATGGTAGGTTGCTCCAGGTTGATTCGGTAAAGCATAGCCTGACGCCACCCTGAAGGATATGTTCCCCATTGGCATATGTATCTCACAGTTTGTCTTCTCCGTGATATCATCCACGGGGTAGTGAGGCGCCGACGGTTCGACAGCACAACCGTCTTCTAGCTGCAGCTGCGTGGAACCCACGCTGCTTCTATGCTGAGATGGGACGACATCTGCTACAGGATCGTCTTCTATTTGCAGCTGATCAGGTGCAGGACGATGTTCTACCTCCTCTTCAGTGTCAGGTACAGGGTGTCCCCCTTTCTCCAAGAGAAACGCCACCTTCTCTTCTAATGTCGATATCCGTTCCAGCGCCTTCTTCTTGCTTCTACCACGGCTTCTGTAAGTGGCAAGGTCCGCTGGAAACCCTTGGTTCCACGGGGTAGTGGCTCCAAAGCCTCGTGTTCGTCCCCACTTTTCGGGGTTCCCGAGTGCCTTCGTCAGCTCGTCGTTCTCTCTATCGGGAACAAAAGTTCCTTTTCGAACATCTTCTATTGCCTTCTCTTGTTCTGCTACGACTTTTGTTATTTTTTCCGACCATGGTCCCTGAGCAACAATCATCCTAGTCTCAGCGTCCAACGTTGCCCCATGCGCGAACAACCAGAATTTGGACCTATCGGGCCAGTCATGTGTCTGTGGAATGATACCTCTTTTCAGAAGCGCATCTTCATAGCATCGCCACTTAGGCAGGACAGTCATGTAGCCACCTGACCCCAAAATATGATGATATTTCTTCTTCTTCGCATTCTCCTTATTTGTGGCTGATCGGGATGCAAAGACACCCGATTTCTTGTACGCCTTAAAATCATCCCAAGCGTCTCTTATCTTCACTAGGTGCCCAGTGAAAACTGGATCTTCGTCCTTATATTTCTTCCACAGGTCTTTCTTCCACCTCTGGAATTGTGTGGCCATCTTCTTCAAAGCCCACTCCTCGACTTTCTTCTTCTTATCTTTCGCTACGCTGAAATTTAGCCATACCGTATCGCAAAGAATTTTTTTCAATCTGTCATCGACATAAGTAGCTCCAACGTCGGCGCCGGTCTTCGGCTTATTCCATTCTATTAAGTTGATCGGCACCAGGTCTCTTACAACAACTCCGCACTGATTTACGAATTTGCGATAAGTTTCTGGGGCTCCAGTGGTTTTCCATCAGCAGCAACTGTATCGATCGGGAACCTTGCGATATCCTTCAACCTTGCGGCCGGGCCTCATTTCGACTTTGACTCAGTACTTGCGCTAGCTGTTCCGGAGGGCGCCTAAACGGGAAAATAATGATTCGTTAGTAAGTGCAATACAAATTAATTGTTGCGTCAACAGTGACTTGAGATATACATTGGCAGAGTTTGTTCTGGAGGGCACTTCTGCATCCTCGACGTTGTCATCGTCATCATCTACTATATCTTCTATGTTCTCAGCTCCGTCACCGGAGTCGTTCAAAAGTTGATTGCTAAACGCCTGTCCACCGTCGTGATCATGATATATGGCCGTTGCATCTTCAAAAATCATCTGGCACATGTATCTTTCCTTCTCCGCCTCACCCATTCCCGCGAGCTGATCGGCGTGCGGATCACGTGCAGGTTCTTGGGGATCCATAGCTCAACACCTGCTAGTAAAATTAATAAAGTGAAGAACACTTAGCGAAATTATTTAATCGGACACTTAGCAAAATTATTTCATTGGACACTTAGCGAAATTATTTCATCGGACACTTAGAGAAATTATTTCATCGGTTATTTATATAGAGAATGTGGTATATTTTAAATTTAAACAGAAAAAATTCTCTAAGTCTAGCTAATTATAATTACTAAAAATTCTAATTCTAGCTAATATATTTCCAAATATTTTTCTAATTTAAAAAATTCTAATTCTAGCTAATTCTAATTCTAAATCTAATTCTAATTCTAATTCTAAATGTAATTATAATTCTAATTCTAACTAAAAAATAAAATTCTAATTCTAATTAGAACTACAACAGAAAAAAAAACTCACTGTGGGGGGGGGGGGTGTGACGTCACGCGTACGTCACGTGTACGTCACTTGGGGCGGCCGGAGACGGGGCGGCGCGCGGTGGGAGGCAGAGGGAGGCGAGCGGTGGGGAGGCAGAGGCCGCGGCGGCGTCGTGGCCGCGTCTGGGCGGCGACGGGGCGGAGGCGGGGCGGCGGAGGCGTGACCGCGGTGGGGAGGCAGAGGAAGGCGCGCGCGGGGCCTCGGGTCGGCGGTGGGAGGCGGCGCGGCGTCGGGGCGCGCCCGGGGCGGCGAGGCGGACGGCGACGAGCAGATGACGGCGAGGCGGACGGCGACGCGCGGCCGGAGCAGGGCGTCGCCGTAGAAAGAAGAGAGGACGCGCGCGAACGAAATAAGTGCAAAAATTTCGCTAAGTGTTGATAACTTCCCCTGTACAGACCTTTAGCACCGGTTTGGGTTAACAACCAGTGCTAAAGTCCTTTCGCACCGGTTGTTAACACAAACCGGTGCAAAATGGTCTGTACAGGGGCCACTTTTAGACTGCGCGCCCACTGTACAGACCTTTAGCACCGGTTTGTGTTAACAACCGGTGCGAAAGGGGTTTTAGCACCGGTTGTTAACATAAACCGGTGCTAAAGGTCTGTACAGGGGTCACTTTTTCTTTTTTTCTTTTTTCTGTTTTCCTTTTCTGTTTCTTCTTTTATTTTTCTTCTTGTATTTTCCTTTTCTGTTTTCTTTTACACTTATTTCCTGTTTCTTCTTTTATTTTTCTTTTTTCTTTTCTTTTACATTTATTTATAAAATCAAAGTAGACTCAAAAAATTGTAAAATCAAATATTTATAAAAACATATTTATATTTTCTCATATTTTGTGTAAAAATTGTCGAAATGTCTTTTAAAACAATAAAAAATATAAAAAATAAGGTATTTATCAAATTAATTTGAAAATATAATGAATTTTTTTGTTTCCTTTATCTTTTCCTGTTTCTTCTTTTATTTTTCTTCTTTTATTTTTCTTTTTTGTTTCCCTTTTCTGTTTTCTTTTACATTGATTTATAAAATACAAGTAGACTCAAAAAAATATAAAATCAAATATTTGAGAAAACGAGTGGAAAATATGGAAAACAGAAGGTTACTTGAATGTCTTAAAACCTTGTGAGATAAAATATCTAATTTCATAACTTTTATTAAAAACAGAAAACAGACGCGCTAGCGCGCCGCAGTGTCGCCGGAATACAAATTCTTTTATTAAAAAAGAGGAAACAGACGAACACTACTCCTTGTCGTCGTCGTCGGGGAACTCGTCGGTGACCTCCTCCGGTTCATCGTCGTCGTCGAACTCGTCGGTGACCTCCTCGTCGTCGTCGGAGGTGCATGATGGTATGTCCGAGATAGGCCCCCACCTCGGATCGTCGGAGGCCCAGACTTCGCCGGCGTGGTCGGCCCGACGAAGCTCTTGCAGCGCATTCGTCCTCGCCTCCCGAGCGGCATCTAACGCGAGGTGGCGTTCGAGGCGGCGCTCCGCCCGCTCAGCCGCGCGGGTCTGCCAGAGCTCCTCGTCGGCGCTCTCCTTCCCCGGGTTGTTTCGGTAATACTCGCGGACGACACAGTCTTCCATGGCGTCGACTAGGCCCTGAAACGCGCGGTGGCAGAGGTGGAGGTGGTCGGCGGCAGTGACGATCTGCGGCTTTGACGCCCTGGCCTCCGCTTCCCAGACGGTGTGGCAGTCGTTGAAGTTCATCAGCGACCGCGGGCGGTTGAGGCGCCAGGCCGCCGCGTCCCAGGCGCGGGCGGCCTCCGCCGCCGTCGCAAAGGAGCCGAGGGGGATGCGGTCGTCCCTCCAGCGGATATCTGCGCTGAACATTCCGTTCTGCCGTGCTCGGACGCCGCGGAAGCCGGTGGTGCTGTTCCTCCTCGGAGGCATGGTGGAAGCGCGACGGTGTGTGGAGAGGAGTGGGCGCGTGGAGAGGAGAAGACGCGCTCGAGGCGCGACAGTTTATACCGCGCCCTCCTGGCCACGCATCACAACTCCCGCGCCACGCGTGAACTCCCGCGCCACGCGTCAACTCCCGCGCCACGCTCCACTCTAACACAACAATCGGTATCGCCATCATACAGCCCCACCGTGGCTGCTGGGTGTATATGCATACCAAATGCACGGCAGGACGTATGATGGCGAATCCAGATGTTTTGTATTTGCTCGATGAACTGAATATATGATGTATCAAACCTTAAAGGGGGGTGTAGAACAAAACAATCGGTATCGCCATCGTACAACCCTACCGTGGCTACTGGGTGCATATATGCATACCAAATGCACGGCAGGACGTACGATGGCGAATCCGGATATTTTGTATTTGCTCGATGAACTGAATATATGATGTATCAAACCTTAAAGGGGGGTGTAGAACAAAACAAACGGTATCGCCATCATACAGCCCCACCGTGTCTACTGGGTGCATATATGCATACCAAATGCACGGCAGGACGTATGATGGCGAATCCGGATGTTTTGTATTTGCTCGATGAACTGACCGGTGTATTAAGGTGGGCTATATGTAGGGTCCTCTGGATCACAAAGTGTTGAGCTAGGGTTTTGATCCAACGGTTAAGAAACAACCTCATCCACCGGCTCACAACAGCTCGAAAGAAACACACCATAGCCCTGATCGAACGGCTCACAACAGCTCGAAAGAAACACACCCCGGATCCAACGACTCACAGGCGCTTGAAAGAACACGATCCGTGTGATTCTATATGGTTGGTCCAAACGAAACCCTAACCCATTTAGTCCCGGCTGGTGTCCCCAACCGGGACTAAAGAGATGATCCGTTTCTATTTTTCTTCTTGCCTTTCTTCTGATTGCGCCGTAATAACCATGGAACATCTTCATCATTTAACTGAATGCTTGGATCATCTTTGACTTTGAAGGGAGGAATTTCATCAAATTTATTGTAATCTTCTGACATGTCTGTCTTGTCCTCGACTCCCACGATGTTTCTTTTCCCTGAAAGAACTATGTGGCGCCTTGGCTCATCGTCTGATGTATCCGCTTCCTTATCTTTTCTTTTTCTCGGTCTGCTAGACATGTCCTTCACATAGAAAACCTGAGCCACATCATTGGCTAGGACGAATTGATCATTGTCGTACCCAAGATTCTTCTGATCCACTGTTGTCATTCCGTACTTTGGGTCTACCTTCACGCCTGACAGGTTGAACCATTTGCACCAAAACAAATGGACCTTAAAGGAAGGTCTGTAGTCAAGTTCCCATATCTGCTCTATGTAACCATAGTATGTGACCCTTTGCCCGTTGTCGTCTTTTGCATCAAACCGGACGCCACTGTTTTGGTTGGTGCTCTTTTTATCTTGGTCTGCCGTGTAAAATATGTTACCATTTATCTCGTACCCTTTAAAGGTCAATACAGTCGAAGATGGTTGCTTGGCCAACAAGTATAGCTCATCTTCAACAATGTTGTCATTAATGAGACGTCTTTGCAACCAACCGCCGAAAGTCTTCGCGTGTTCTTTAACAATGAAATCTTCAGGTTGCTCCGGATATTCCGAGCGTAAAATATCCTTGTGTTCCTGGATATATGGAGCCACCAAGCTGGAATTAACTAGAACTGTGTAGTGTGCTTGAGTGAAAGATTGCTCGTCCATACATGTTGTTGATTTCTTTCCTAGCGTGCCTTTTCCACGCAGTCTCCCTCATGGCGCGACTGAGGAACACCGATCGGATTCAGGTCAGAAATAAAGTCAACAAAACTCAATGACCTCCTCTGTTCCATAGCCCTTGACCATGCTTCCTTCTGGCCTAGCACGGTTTTTAACATAATTCTTCAAGACTCCCATGAACCTCTCAAAGGGGAACATATTGTGTAAGAATACAGGACCGAGAATGGAAATCTCTTGGACTAGGTGAACTATGAGGTGCGTCATAATATTGAAGAAGGTTGGTGGGAACACCAACTCGAAGCTGACAAGACATTGGACCACGTCCTTCTGTAAACTTGGTAGAGTTGCTGGATCGATTGCCTTCTGAGAAATTGCATTGAGGAATGCACATAGCTTCACAATGGGTACTCGCACGTTTTCTGGCAGAAGCCCCCTCAATGCAATCGGAAGTAACGGGGTCATGATCACGTGGCAGTCATGAGACTTTTAGGTTTTGGAACTTTTCTCTTCCAGGTTTAGTATTTTTTTATGTTCGACGAGTAGCCAGACGGGACCTTGATACTGCTCAGGACTTGGAAAAAGATCTCCTTCTCTTCCTTGGTAAGAGCGTAGCTGGCAGGACCTTTGAAATTCTCTGGATTCATCAGGTCGTCTCGTTCGTGCATACGTTGGTGGTGCAGCCGTGCTTTTGGTGTATCTATCGACTTCTTCCCATGCACGCCCAATAAGTTTAGCAGGTTCACGCAAATATTTTTCGTCACGTGCATCACGTCGATCGCAGAGCGAACCTCTAGGAATTTCCAATAGGGTAGTTCCCAGAATATAGATTTCTCTTCCACATGGCTACGTGGTTGTCGGCGTCATTCGGAACAGATTGTGCGCCAGGACGCTTACCAAAGATTACTTTATATCTTTGACCATCATATATATCAGTACCTTTAGGGAGGGTTGGCTTCCTCCGTGTATCTGCCTCGCCTTTGAATGCTTTCCTTTCTTTCTTACGGGATGCCTGTCTCGAAGAAATCGATGATGCCCCGGGTACACATTCTTGCCTATGTATACTTTCAGTCTCGCCTAAACAGTGTGTGCATGCGCTGTATCCCTTGTTTGACTGTCCTGAGATGTTACTAAGAGCGGGCCGATCATTGATGGTTACAAACAGCAACCCTCGTAGGTTAAATTCCTCTTGTTTGTACTCGTCCCACACACGTACACCTTCGTCAGCCCACAACCCTAAAAGTTTATCAACCAGTGGCCTTAGGTACACATCAATGTTGTTGCCAGGTTGCGACGGGCCTGGGATAAGCACTGGCATCATAATGAACTTACGCTTCATGGATAACCAAGGAGGAAGGTTATAGATACATAGAGTCACGGGCCAGGTGCTATGACTGCTACTCTGCTCCCCAAACGGATTCAGGCCATCTGTACTCAGACCAAACCTTAAGTTTCTTGCGTCACATGCAAAGTCCTCGTACTTATCGTCGATGTTTCTCCACTGCGACCCATCAGCGGGGTGTCTCAGCATATCGTCTTCCTTACGGTCTTCTTTGTGCCATCGCAGCAACTTGGCATGCTCTTTGTTTCGGAACAAACGTTTCAACCGTGGTATTATAGGAGCATGCCACATCACCTTGGCAGGAACCCTCTTCCTGGGGATCGTCGCCCTCAACATCACCAGGGTCATCTCGCCTGATCTTATACCGAAATGCACCGCATACCGGGCAGGCAGTTAAATTCTCGTGCTGACCGCGGTAGAGGATGCAGCCATTGATGCATGCATGTGTCTTATGCACTTCCAATCCTAGAGGGCAGACAACCTTCTTTGCTTCGTATGTACTGCAGGGCAGCACGTTATCTCTTGGAAGCATCTTCTTCATTATTTTCAGCAGATTTTCAAATCCCTTGTCAGATAATCCATTCTCTGCCTTCCATTGCAGCAATTCCAGGGTGGTGCCCAGCTTTTTCTGGCCATCTTCGCAATTTGGGTACAGCAATTTTTTGTGGTCTTCTAACATGCGCTCCAACTTCAACCTCTCGTTTCACTTGCGCAGTTTATCTGTTCTTCACGAATGACCTGACGAAGATCATCATCAGACTCATCAACAATGTCCTCAAGTTCAGCCTCGTCTTTCCCCATTTTAGTATCACCGTGTTCACCGAACATAGGATAATTATCATTATCCTCTTCTTCTTCATTGTCTTCCATTACAACCCCTCTTTCTCCGTGCTTGGTCCAACAAAAATAACCGGGCATGAAGCCTTCTTGCAACAGGTGGATGTGTATGGTTCTTGAGCTAGGGAAATTCCTCTTATTCTGGCATTTTTTACATGGACAAAAATAAATCCATTCTGCCTGTTTTTCTCAGCCACATTGAGAAAACTATGCATGCCATTAAGGAATTCGGGACGACGTCGATCACTGTATATCCATTGCCGGTTCATTTGCATTATATAAATATCAACAACCATTATGCTAAATCATCATGACTAAATTAATTAATTAATACAAAAAGTTCATCACACGTTAAAACCAAAGTAGCGTAGTGACCATACATAAAAACTCTCTCTAATTAATGCATTTAAAAACAACAACAAATGCGATCAAAATCGTAACAAAGGTAACAATTGACCCGACGGCATAATGATACCAAGCCTCTTTACTAATTGCATATTTTCTAATCTTTCTAATCTTCAGGCGCATTGCGTCCATCTCGCTCTTGTGACCATCGACGACACCGGCAAGAACCTTTTCCAAGGTCATCTTCTCTCTTTCAGTTTTTTCCAACCTTTCTTCAGTTTTTTTCAATCTTTCTTTCAAGCCAACATTTTCTTGTTCAACTAAGTGTAACTTCTCAACAATAGGGTCGATTGGCATTTCCGGTTCCACTACCTCCTAGATAAAAATATCTATGTCCAGGTCGGCGTAATTAATTGTCATATAATCAGGAAATGAAAATATAGTTTATAAAAGATAATATGCCACCGAATCATAGACTGGACGAGGGCCAAGGGGGACGGATATCAAAACCATGGCGCTATATATAAAAAAAATTATATACAAGTAAATATGTAAATCATACAAATCAAAATTTGTTTTGGTAAATAAAAACAATAGGCTCACCAAGGTTGTGTCGGTGACGGGGCGATCGACGGTGGTGAGGAAGGGGACAAGGCGCGCGACACTAAAATAAACCACAAATCATAATTAAATTTGAGCTCAAATTGCATATGTATACATAACAAATGATGAACTCTCTCTAGCTTAGGCATTTCATCAAACACCTAGCTAGCACAACAAAAATGAAATGAGCAAGAAAACGAGCAAAACTTGCAATGCCGGAAGAGGGAATGTTAATGCTAACCGTAGAACCGATGGGTACCAACAATCTTGACAAATGGTGGAGAAAAATGGGGATGGATTAGAGCTCACAAGAGGAAGGAGAGAGCAAAAATGGAGTTGAGCTCGAGCTGGAAAAAAATGGAGCTGAGCTAGGGGTGGAATATAGGGTTTAGGGGAGGGCTTTAGGACCGGCTTGTGTTACAAACCGGTGTTAAAGGGTCTGACAGCGGGCCCCGCAGTTGCTGCAAAAAACGAGAAAACATTTAGAACCGGTTTGTGATACAAACCGGTTCTAAAGGGTCTGACCCCTGGGCCCCCCTCCCTGCAGCAAATGGCCGCAAGGCCTTTAGGACCGGTCCTAAAGGCCTTGCGGCCATTTGTTGCAGGGAGGGGGCCTAGCGGACAGACCCTTTAGAACCGGTTTATATCCAATCCGGTTCCAATGTGCTTGGCTCAATGTCCTGTTTTCTACTAGTGGCAGGCATCCACCAACGTAAGCCTGGCAGCTGAAGACATGAACTTGCCCTGCCACGGTTCCACCCTAAAGCCAACCTTAGCAACCACAGGCTCGAGGTCCGCGATGGTCAACTTACGATCCGCGATAGTGAAACCTAAAAAAGTGAACGGGAAGGCCCCTTCCTTACAGTTAAGGAGGCTCGCCACTCTGGCTTGCTCACCTGTAGCACCTCCCATAACAATCACTTCACTCTTATGGAAGTTAATCTTCATGCCAGACAACAACTCGAAACAAATAAGAAGAAATTTAAGGTTAATAATCCCCAACGGGGTATTTTGGATGAGGATCAAGGTATCATCTGCATATTGCAGATGAGTGACCCCCTCCGGAATAAGGTGGGAAACCACCCCACCTATATGACCTGCCTCTATCGCCCTTGAGAGGATAAGGTCTAACGCCTCAACCACAAAGTCAAAGAGCAGGGGGGAGAGGGGGTCCCCTTGGCGGACACCCCTCTTGTTCCGAAAAAATGGACCCACTTCACCATTAATCGAAATGGCCGTCTGGCCCCCCCTAACTAGTTGCATTAATTTTTGAACAAAGGAAGGATCGAAACCCTTCTTAAGCAGGACCTCCTGTAGAAAAGGCCAACTCACCCTGTCGTAAGCCTTCTCAAAATCTAATTTCAGAAGCACTGCAGGGAGATCCTTGGCTTTGAGTTCGTGCACAGTCTCGTGAAGGGCTAACGGCCCATCAAGGATGCACCTACCCTTAATAAAGGCAATCTGAGCCGAGCTGATCATCCGATGCGCTATCAGGGATAGCCTGCTTGCCACTGCCTTGGCCACCAGTTTGAACAGAACGTTAATCAGCGCAATGGGGCGGTACTGTTTGATGCACGACGCCCCAGGAACTTTGGGAAGGAGGGAGAGAATGCCAAAGTTCAACCTGGCAATGTCCACCGTTCCCAACATGAAACCATTGAGGATCTGCAGCACCAACGGGCGCAGGAAAGACCAAAACTGCTTGAAGAACGCCACTGGGAACCCGTCCGGCCCCGGAGATGTATTTGTCTTAGTACTGGACATGCACTCATCCAGTTCTTCCACCGAGAACGTCACGGCCAGCGCAGCATTCTCAGCAGCTGAGACTCTCCTATTCTCCGGCCATAGTGACACCGATAAGGCCAGCAATTTGGGCTCCTCCGCACCCATCAGGTTTCTGTAGAAGTCATAGATAAGCTTATGAATCCCCTCCGGAGTGGTCACAGGGCCAAGGTCAGATTCCAGGCTGTGAATGGCACATTTGCGTTTGCGTCCGTTCGCGCAAGCGTGGAAATAAGCTGTGTTAGCATCACCCTTGAGCAGCCAATTTTACCTCCCCCGCTGTCTCCAATAATCCTCTTCCGAAGCCAAAAGGGCCATCAACTGAGCATCCAACGAATATCTGAGAGCCCAGGCATCCTCGTCTAGGCCCCCTACGTCCGCTTCCATATCCAAAGCCTGGATACGATCCAAAAGATCCTGCCTGACAGCCCTCTCCAGCTTTCCGTTGTTCGCACCCCACCCTTTAAGGAATTGGCGCAGTGAGGTGGATTGAGAGTGCCAGAAGTCCACCGGGCCAAGACACTCCACCACCTCATCGACAAAGTCAAGCCACTTCCTCAAAACCAACTGTTTGAACTCCGGGCCCGACAGCCAAATCAACTCGAAGAAGAACCTGGGGGAACGCCGAAAATTGTCCTCGCCAGAGTCAAGGACAAGCGGGGTGTGATCGGAACCAATAGCCGCCTCCGCACGCAGAAAGACTAAAGGGAACTTGGTTTCCCAAGCAGGAGAGACCAAGAACCTGTCCAGAATGCTTCTGACCGGTTTCCGCTGCTTGTTGGACCAAGTATAACGATCCCCAGTCCTATCAATCTCGTGCAGCGCCTTGCTGGCTATGAAGTCGTTAAAAAGGCCTACTCTAGGCCAATTGATGTTGGAATTATTCTTGTCCCGGGCGCCTCAGATCAAGTTGAAATCACCACCCACCACAACTGGAAAGCGTGAAGCATCCACCTTGGCCCCAAGCTCCGACAAGAATTCGGACGCACGGGCGTGGTCCGCCGGCCCATAAACGCCAATGAACATGGACTGAAAACCCGACGCCCTGTGCAGGACCGAGGCACTAACAAAGAACATCCCTTGGTCAATTTCTCCTACCTCAAACATGCTGTCCCGCAAACCTAGCAGCAACCCACCGGAGCGCGCCTCGGACGCTTTCCAGTACCAAAAGAATTTCTCCCCCGGTTCAAGGTCCTTGAGCTCATGGTCGGAAAAATCTTGGCGCATAGTTTCTTGGAGAAACACAATGTCAATACACTCCTTTCTAATGTAATCCTTCAGCTGGGTGCGACTACCAGGTCGCCCGAACCCGCGCATGTTCCACCCCATGGCTCTCATTGGGGACACCCTGCGCGGGCCCGTGCTTGGCGGGCTGGGGTAACACGAAGGTTAGGGCGCGGAACCAGCGGTAGCGCCTGAGCTGTGGAGGTGGTCTTCCTGCTCGAAACCCGCAGCGAGGAAACCGGGCGATGGAGGATCGTGTCCACTTGAGATTCGCCGAGCGAGCCCACTAACCCCAGACCTGCCGCACTGGCAGGTTGAGACGCGCTGTCACCCGGGGCTAACTCGGCAGACGTCGAGGCCACTGGAGGCTTCACCACCTCTTTTTTATTGGCAATGGCCGCCGCAAGCTTGGCTTGGGCGACCTCTTTCGCACGGACCAAGGACAACAAAGAGGAAGGGGAAGAAACGGCCGAAGCCGAAAAATCCAAACACGAATCTTTTGCAACCGAGAGCAGATGGGAATCAAGCACAGAGTCAAGCACTAGAAAATCCGGGGCAAGATTACGACAAACGCCAGTACCTGAGTCTTTAGCTTCTGCTCGGCGAGCTGCAATCTAAAGAATGGGCTACGCCGTGTGCTCCTTACCCCTGCTACTGCGCCTCGTGCTCACCACCGGGGAGGACTGCGGGACCGAGCGCTTGCCCTTGACCACGGGACAGCCCAGCAGCGCCTCCAACGCTGAGCTCGACTTGTTGGCGGACGGATTATCCACTTCCCCATCTTGCTTCTTCTGGAGCCTAGCCACCTTGGACGCCAGGGTCTCCTTCTCAAACTCCCAGTCCTGCGGGCTTTCCCACCCAATGTCAAGCCGCTCCTGCGCGTTAATCTTGGCCCTCTTGAGGAGAGAGGGGGAGAGAGGGGGGTGCCTTCAGAGGAGAGTTCGAGCTCTGCCCCCACCAGAGGTGATCCATCTCCGACCGCAACGTTGTCTATACCCTCATCAAACATCCTGGACCCAGAGAGGTTGGATCCATATTGATTGAATGGGATAGGGAGCTGCCCGGCCATACGCGGAGCAGACGCAGGCTTGGAGATGGAGCAATCTGCATGGATGGGCGCGTGGAGGCTGCTGCTGCCGATCGAGGCAATGCACTGGGCAGGCCCCAACTTGGGGCCCGAGGATTGCACCACCGGGACCACCGTGGCATTCTTCTTCGGAGGGGACTTGCCCTTATACTTCTTGCTGGAGACCTCGTTGCCCCGCGCTCCCTCGTCCTTGTCCTTAGGGGCACGCTTCTAGTGGCGCTCAGACCGGCTCTAGTCTTCCGTTTCCTCGTCTTGGTCATCGTATGGGTCTCTGCGAGCAGGTGGGGGAGGAGGAGGCGGGGCCTTGCAAGAATCGTGCTACTGCGGCCGCTCCACTGCAAGGTCAATGCGGTAGCCATCCAGACCCTTGAAGATCATCACGAAGGGGAGCATCTTCTCGGGGGCCTGAGAGTGGAACAACATCCTAATAGGCGCACCAGGTAGGGGCAACGCTTTCTCGTCCACCATCCTAGGGCGGCCCAACATCTTAGTCGCCTCGAGAAGGAGCTCAGCATTGCGGAGACCACGCGGGACTCCGGAGAGGATAACCCAGATCTTTGAGAGCCATGCAGCAGCGTGTGGGTTGTACCTTGCATCCACAAACAAGACCGAGATCTTGCTGCGCGGGAGCGTGATGCCACCCGCGTTCCTGCAGAGACTCAGACTAGACGCTTTGGGGAAGACCAGAAGAAAATCGGTCTCATTGGCTTAGGTGATCTGCCAGTCCCAGGCCGGATCAACGAGAGTCTTCATGTCTTCCATGAGGAGCTCCACCGTCAGCTTGTTCTCCGATGCCACCACCATGGCCGAGTGCACGGGCTTGGTCGCACCAACGCTCTCGTCACCCTGGACCTCCAAGCAATGGAAGCCCACCCCATCTAGGGCGTAACCATACCACTGCAGCGAGGGGTGCTTGTGCTGCTTAGGGCACATGCCCGTGGTATGTCCATCCACGTCGCACACTGCGCAGTGGGCAAGAAATTGACATGCAGATTGGAAGTGGCCGTCCCGACTGCACTTGAAGCATTTGATACTTGCCTTCTTCAACGCCGGAGGCGCCACCGCTGGATCTGAGTGGGAGGAGGTGGCGGCGGAGGTAGGCGAAGGTGGGGACGCCCGCGAACCCTGGGGCTTAGATCTGAAGTGGCCCCCCGAGGAGAACTTGCGGACGGCCGCCTTCTTGCGCGGAGGTTGTTGGGCCGGCGGCGGGGGAGGGGGGACACGGGAGGCGACCGGAGCCGCCGCAAACCGCTCTGGCTCGGAGCGGAACCGCTGTTCCTCGCGACGCCACTCTGGCTCGCGCTCACGGCCGTCACGGCTCCAGTCCCTATCTCAATCACGTCTCCTCCTTTCTCCGTTCAGCTCGAGACGCTCCCGAAGCTCATACTCAGCGCGGCGATCTGCCTCCGAGACCGAGTCGTCGCGCGCACGCTTGGAACCGGATCTCCCTTCGCTCCGGCCACGCTCCATGAACCACTGGTGGAGAGATCGAGGAGCAGAAGGGGAGGAGGAGGGAATGAAGAGAGGGAGACGGTGGGGGCGCGACTAGATCTAGATCTAGACAACCAGCGGCGCACGTCTTCAACGGAGGCGGGGAAAGAAAAGTGAGGGGCTAGGGTTCCTTTCCTGAGCCACTTCCACTTAAGTACCCCCACGGGCGAAGAAACGTGGGCTGGGCCATAAGTTGGGCTGGGGGGTGGCGAAACAAAAGGGGACGTAACCGGCTGGGCCCATCCCGACACACTGGCTGACCCCACCCAACTGGACTGGGCCACACTTGGCGTCGCGTGCAGGGGGCCGAAATGGGCCTCGCGGCCCACGACGGAGGGGAGGGGGGAAACCCTAGCACCCTCAGGCCGAGCCGCCCGCCGCGCCGACGCCGATCGGAGATCCGCCGCCGTCGCACCATGGACAGACGGGGAGATGAAGGGAACCGCGGGAGAGCTTGCCGGGAACGCACGGACCCCTCCAGGGACGGCCTGCGGCACACCACGGGACCCCGGCGGGGCGACGCGAACGAAGGATCCACCTAGAGCGCCCTGCCCAAACTTGGAGCACCTCCCTCCCGGCGCGAATCGGAGACGGGCTACCGGCGCAGCACTCTGCTGGCGGAGCCGAGCTGCCTCCAAGGCAGGTTCGAGGAAATCGCCAAGAACATGCACGCCCGGGCCAGATCTGGGGGATGGAGGGGAAGACAGAGGGGACACGGGCGCCTCTTCCTCCGCGTCGGAGCAGTCGTCGGCGAGAGCCCAGAACCTAGAACCGAGGGCAGAGAGGGACCGCTGCAGCTCGGGGCGTGGGGAAGGAGAACTCCGGTGAGCCACCGGCCCACTGCCGCGTCGCCCCGCGAGTCGGCGGCGGGGGGGGGGGGCACGCGAACCGCTCATTTCCACCCCCAACTATGCTCCAATCACTACTAGAAT
>JAPCYS010001136.1:0-19537 GCA_028641055.1 Alopecurus myosuroides | reverse complement strand
TCATCCAAAAGTAGATCTACAAGTTTGAGGTGGTTTAGATTTAGTTGATGTACCACTGTGAATTTTGGTTTGGTCAAATTCATCTTTTAGCTAGGTTTTTAAGCTCAAAAGTAACCATGCTAGTTTCTGTAAAAAAATAAAAGGAAAAACTTCACAGTTGGGCCAGATCTGGACTGGGCCGGCTAGATCTACGTTTACCGTGGGGAAGCTAGCCACTGAGGCTGACTCGCGGGCCAGCCGCCACGCGGGCAGCCACGCGGGCGAGCGCGGGTCCACTAGCGAGTTTGACTGCGCTTCGCGGGGTCAAGGCCGCTGCTGGCGCGAGCATGACGTCGTCACCGCGTCACTCGCCGGCGGGAGAGCTCCGGCGAGGCCCTAATTTCCGCGTCTGAGCACCATTTTGCGAAACGAAAACTTCCACGTGTTGGTCTCGACGAGGGCTACCAAGAGGGCGCAGCCTCGCTTCCCGGAAGTCGCCGGAAAAGCGGCGGCGACGGCGACGCACCACGACCGGACAGCAAGGACGGCTCGGCGTTGATTTAGGACGAGAGAGAGAGGGGAAAACGGTCGGGGGGATTCCCCTGCTCACCGTGAACGTCATGGAGGACACGGAGAAGGCGGAGGAGGCTCGAGGGCGCGGCGATCCCTCGCCGGAGTTCGGCGAGCTCGGAGAGGAAACGTGGATGGCGCGGCCACCACGCGGCCCTTTGGCCCGATTCCTTTTGCACCGATGCTCAGCAAGGCGATGCGGAGGGAATAGGGTACACGGTGGCCGGCGGCGAGCCCTCCACTGGCCGAATCGACGGCGACCTCCATAGCTAGGTTTCGGTTTGGGGCTAATTAGAGAGAGAGAGGGAAGGGAATGCTCAAGGGGGAGAGAGAGGGGCATGTGGGAGACATACCACATGGGGGGCCTCTTTATCCCCTCGAATTGCTTCCAATCGAAGCAATGGGCATAGGTCTCCTGTACTCTACAGAGAGGCTAGAGGTTGAAGATGGTGTGACTCGGATTACACATTGGTCCCTGAAAATTTACAACTAGGTCCTTCTCTTCTCTGAAAAAGGATGTTTTCACTAAGCAAACAAGTTTAAATTTTAAATCCTTTTGCCCAAAATTCTAATTAGTTAAGATACACAACCTATGTGAAAATTGGCTCAATTAGATAAACTTGATAATTCAAAGTTGTTCAAATTTGAATTCTTACATAAATGGACATTGAATTTATTAACCTACTTAGGAGCTTCCAAAAATGATAATTTTTTGGCACACAATCCTTATTTGATGTGTTACTTATGTGGTAGAAAATTCAAGTCATTTAGAGTTACTTCATAGAACAAACTTGTTCAAATTTCAAAAAGGTGCTGTCAAGAAAACAGGGGTTTTTGGCAACTTAAACAATTCAAAATCTTATGCCCTTTTGGTTTTCATCCTTATTTATGATATAGAGCATGTAGTATTTATTTCATGGCATTTGGAAAAAGTTTGTAGAACAAACTTGTTCAAAATCCCAAATGTTGCTGTGGAGAAAATTCATGTTTTCAGGGCTTTAATGGAATCAATTTTTGGTCTCCTCTTGTGTGTGTTCCTTATTTGATATAAGGAAGCAATGGTATTAATTTCAGCTCATTTTAAGAAAGTTTCCAATAGTAACTAGTTTGAGTTTTCAGTTTCCAGAAATATTGGAATTTCTATTTAATAAGGCACTTGGCTTTTCTTTAACAATGCTTTGCCAAAAAATTTATGTGACTAGAGATAGCAAGTCAATGCTCTCCAATACCTTTGTTTTTAATCTTGCAAGGTTGGAAAAACATTTGATAATATTTTGGTGAAGCATTTAAGAATGCCTCTTTTTCTGATAATCTTTTAGAGAAATTTTATTAAGTGTTTCCTCTTTCTTAATTTGGGTCTTGGAATAATATTCAACAAGTATTGGATTCATAAGATGTTTTTGGAAAACTCTTTGATCAATATTTCCTTTAGAAAATATTGTCAAAGTCATTGGAACAATATGTTGAATATTTTGTTTTCAATTTCTTAGCCATGTATGTTTATATAATTAGTTTGTTTAGTTGCACTCAAACAAATACAATCAAAGTTTAATTGTCACAATCAAAGTTTAATTGTCAAGCAATTAGCAAAACAACTGTGTTAACAGGTATTCCAAAATTGGGATGTGACAACAGGCTCAACCTCCCCCATGCTCAGACGGAGAAGCATCACGTAGATGCGTCCGTCCGTGATTCGTCCGAGGATGATGATGAAGGTAATTGAGCTCAATCTGTCTGGTCGCAAGCCGCGCTACCCAATTTCTTCTTGCTTCTGAGTTGTTTTTCTTCTTCCGAACTTCACAGGCGGCGCTGATGCTGAAGAGGAAGACGAGGAGGAAAACGAGGAAGCCCTTGTCGTCAAGCCGCTCTCGGTCGCTGCTCCTCTTACCCGCAAACGGACGGGTAGCGGTGCTCAGGAGCCCCCCCGCCAAGAAGAAGAAGACGGCCGGGAAGACGACCAAGAAGACCGTGACAAGAGGAGGACGGACAATCCCTACCCGTAAAGGGTAAGTACTTTCTCCTTAGTTATGCGCCTCTGCTGCCGCGAATTCCCAATTCTCTTACTTTGTTGCTTCTTCTCGATTTCCTCTGTCCTTCTCTTTTTTCTGAACAAGTTTCTTTCTTCAGAGCCCCCTTGAACGCTGACGCCGCTCTCGCGCCCACCAAGACTAAGAAGAAATCCGCCATTGACGTCGATAATCTCATCGACCTCGACGACGAGACTGAAGCCGCAGCGCAGGCCGGAGCGCGTGCGTCCTCTCCCGTGAAAGGGGACGACTCCGACGACGCTCGATACATGGACAGCGACGCCCACGACGCCGAGCAGGAGCAGCAGGCCCGCGCATATCAAGAAGCGCGGGACGCTGATCGCGACGCAAGGCCACCTTCTCCTCCGGCCGCCATGGCCGAGGAGAACCTAGATCAAGACCCCGAGAAGCATGATGACGATGCCGCCCTTGAGCGGCGAGAAGAGGACCAATAGCAGCCAGCGACAAGGGCTGCTGAGCAAGACGACCCCATGGCCCAACCGCGGGTAGAAGGACAAGACGCCACACAGCAAGACCCCGCTGCCGGGCAGCGGGTTGAGACAATTGATGAGACGGAGCAATATCCTCTGAGCGACGCGCAACCAGACGCCGCGCAGGGTAGCGCTCAGCCGGATGCTGCACCGGATAGCGCGCCCTTGGCGCCGCCTACCCAGCAGTGTACTTCCTCCACCGCGCCAAACTCTCCATCAACGAAGAAGACCAAGACAACATCCAGCCCTCCGGCCAAGCAGCTTATGAAGAAGATCAAGCAGGAAGCCGTTGACAAGAATGCCGCCGAGAAGAAAGCTGCCGAGAAGCAGACCTCTGGGACCCAGGCCGCCGAGAAGCCAGCTGGCCAGTCAGAGGGCGCTGTTCGCAGGAATCCTTCGCGTAGCGGTACGCGTGGTGCTGCCACGATGCCGCCGCCAAGACCAACTGCCAAGCCCGGCCAGCTCACCATTCGTGAACCTGAAGCGGCTGCTGATACCGCCGCAGGATCCAGCTTCCCGGATCCACCCACCTTCCCACCTTATATGGTGAAGGTGAGCCAGCAGCACAGCATCCCATTGACCCCAGTCGAGAAGAAGCTCGCTATCAGGAGGGGCAAACAGGCTACGCCGGTGGACTCCAAGCCTCCAGCCAGGAACAAGGACCGATCCGTCTCAATCCACTCGCGCGAGGTTGCGGAAACCGAGGTAACATCCACGGGCCTCGAGCAGATATTCGACCGGGTTGGATTTATCGATGCTGAGTGGGACAGCGACGTCCTCGGCAACACGAACTGGCACGGCACATCTTTGGGCGATCTGGACCACATGCGCGTCGACTGGAACAAGGCAGACATGGGTTATAAACCCATGACTATTGCGTCCAACACCAGCACACTCGCCTCCAAGCTCTTCGTCCATCGCAAGGCCGCGGAGGATATTGAACAGACTTACGCGGTAAGCCTTGCTCATCTGTCCCGAGTTGCATTTTCTTTCTCTTCTATTCTTTTGCTTCTTCTTATCCATCCCCCAGTCCCCGAGATTCTGGCCGAGTAGGCGGGTACTCAACCGAGTTGCCGCCTTCTCGGGTTCAATCTACACGTCTTTGTCTGACTCCTTTTCTTTCTTCCTCTCAGAATTGCCTTCTGAAAAGAACCAACCTGTACCGGCGACTGCTATGGAACCACAGCATTGCTAGGAGGCGTCTTGAGGCCCTGGAATTGGAGCTCAAGTCCGCTGAGGCGGCGGATAAGAATGTCATGGACAGTGCCCTCAAGCTTTCCGAGATCGAAAGTAAGCTTGTAGCTACGCGGTTCCCGCGTTTTATGTTTACGCCCGCTGTTGCTTTCTGCTCAGACCGACTCCTTTCTGCAGGCAAATTTAAGACCCTGGCCGAGGAGCACTCCAACTGCCGCGCCTTTGTTGAAAACGGCCAAACCACCATCAAGAGGCTGGAAGGTGAGTTGATGTCTTCTCGGCTTGACTTCTTGCTTTCATCTTTGCTACTCTGCTGACCGTGCTTTGCTTTTCACAGAAGATCATAAGAAGTTTGTCGAAGAGCATCTCGACTGCCTTAAGCCTGCTGAGGTGCAAGCGCAGATTGCAAGCCTTGAGGCGGAATTCAAGAAAAGGCACCTCGACGAGTTGAAACCACTGCAGGCCCAGGTGCGAACTGCTCTCCAGAAAGCCACTGATCTAGCTACCGAGAGAGACAACGCGGTGGCCGAGAAGAAAAAGGCCGAAGCGGCAGCCACAGGCAAGCGAAAGGCTCTCGAGCTGGAATGCAAGACGATGAAGGAGAGCAACGCGGATCTTATGCTCCAGCTGGCGCAGTTCCGGAAGGTAGAGGAGAAGCATGTTGCTGACGAAGAATCATGGAAGAAAAAGCTGCAGGCGCTACTCTTCGACCTGAACAGTAAGTGCTTGCTTCTCCGCCCTTCTCTTGTTTCTTGCGCTTCTCCGCTGCTCGGTTTATTTTTTTACTCGGCTTCTGTTTCTGATCTTCTCAATAGCTTTTTCAGAAATCTTCCCCGACCTCGAGTCATCTTGTAAGCCTGCCTTGGCGAAGGCCCGAGCAGCTCGCATTGAGAAGGGCGAACACATGGACACCAAGGCAGAGATCGAAGATAGCATCACGGTCATGCAGGGGCAGCTTCAGCGCTTAAGTGGTGTGGGCACCGATCTGGTGCGCACTGCCTTCAAGCTCCATGACGTGTTCTGGCCTAAAGACTCCGCGCCAAAAACTATCCGCGGACTTGCCGCGAAGCTGAATGGCGTGAAGGCCGAGCTGAAGAAGTGGAGGGCGTCTGGAGCTCGGGCAGGCGCTGATATGATGCTGCTGTTCATCACCAGCTGGTATGAGAACCTCAACTTGCAGGTTGTCCGCGAGATGCGTAAGGACTCCAAGTGGGAGACGGATTCCGATTGCGTGGCTCTCCGCCAGGCCGTCGCGTACGAGGTCGCCCAGTACGCAAGCACCGCGCGCTTCATCGACGGTCTCACCGAGCCTGACACCGAGGTGGACGAAGGCGATGATGACGACGGTGATGAAGACGAGGACTCCACCGAGTCTGACCTGGGCAGCTTCGAGAGTGATCGCTACAAGGCCGGGAAGGGGAAGGCCGCGGTCGTCGCGGACAGCGAGGAGGAGGCCGAGAGCGTGGATATGGTGATCGACACCGCGGCCCTCGAGTTCGGCACCTCCTCAGGTGCGGCTCTCGACGACACGGCGCGACTCCTCGCTCAGACTGCGGCCTCCACCTCGGTGGCCACTGCCACTTCCGAGCAGGCTGCTACTGAGCCGGATGCTGATGCCGCGAAGACTGACGCCGCCGACTCGGAGGCTGATGCTACTAAGACAAGCGCTGAAGCTGAAGCCGCCAAGGCCAACGCTGACACTGAGGCCGCCAAGGCCAGCGCCGAGAACACTGCTGCTTCTACTTGATCACTTCCTGCAACTTATTCTCTAAACTTTTATCAGATCCCCGGGATGCCGGGTGCAGATGTATCGAAACAATTATCCTTGTCATTTGCTACTCAGTTTTATTCACGTTTGATATTTAACTTAGTCAATTTGAGCAACTTTGGCTCGAATGCCGGGTTGCGTTATCATGCGAGTCCCCGAGTTGCATTTCTTATTCGCTCTTCCTTTTTATCTCAGCTCTTACCCGCAACTTGTTGCTTTTTTGGTATTCGAGTCACAAGAATTCAAAGTTGGAGTTGCAAATACTTAGCCACTTAGAAATACTCATAGTAACGCAGCCCACCACTTAGCCGAGAAGGAGTTAACAAGAAACAACAGTAAAAGACATCCTATTCGGTTCCTGCGCTTTTTCTTTCCTTAGTAATTTTTCTTGTGCTCATTGACCTTTTGCTTGTTCTCTTGCTTGCCATGAAGCCGGGTTTCGGACAGCAGCAGAGTCGAAGAGTTGGCATGTAGGTTTAAATACGGTACTAGATGTACTCGTGAAATTTTAAGCAGAGCAACCGAGTGGACGAAAGTAAAGCCGGGAAAACACACAGAGCAAGTTTAGGCGAGGGCAGTCCCCGAGTTCAATTTCAGATTGCAGGGTAGAATTTCAACTCGGATAAGAGGGTACATACACATCTTTGCTCACGAATGAAAGCGACGAAGTAGGGCTACATTCCAAGGGCGCTTGGATTCCTCTCCAGCTTTATCTGCCCTGTTCTCCTGTGATGGACGCATGTCCACGAGATAATAGGCATCATTGTGCAGCGCTTTGCTCACAATGAAGGGCCCTTCCCATGGAGGAGACAATTTGTGCATCCCGGCTGTGCGTTGCACAAGCCTGAGGACCATGTCTCCTTCTCGGAAAACCCTTGGGTTCACCTTTCGGCTATGATAACGCCGCAGGTTTTGCTGGTAGATAGCCGAACGTGACAGAGTGAGCTCTCTTGCTTCTTCGAGCAGGTCAACGTCGTCTTCTCGAGCTTCTCTCGCCTCCACCTCAGTGTAGAGGGTTACTCGAGGGGAGTCATGCTCTAAGTCTATTGGCAACACGGCCTCAGCCCCGTATACCAAGAAGAATGGCGTGTAGCCGGTTGACCGGCTAGGGGTAGTCCTTAGACTCCACAACACCGCTGGCAACTCGTCTAGCCAACACCCAGGTGTTTTCAGCAGCGGCTCAATCAGCCTTGGCCTTATGCCTGCCAGCACCATGCCGTTTGCTCTTTCAACTTGCCCATTGGAGGCGGGATGCGCAACAGATGCAACGTCTAGTCGGATCTGCTTATCTCTGCAGAACCGCACCATTGCCCCCTCTGCGAAATTTGTGCCGTTGTCGGTGATGATGCTGTGCGGGTAGCCGTATCTCAGGATCACATCCTTTAAGAATCTCACGGCTGTAGCTCCATCGCACTTCCGAATAGGCTTCACTTCAATCCACTTGGTGAACTTGTCCACCATGACCAAGATGTGTGTCATGTTGCCTTTAGCCGGCTTGAAGGGGCCAACCATATCCAGGCACCATACGGCAAACGGCCATGTGATAGGAATTGTTTTCAGCTCGGAAGCAGGCATGTGAATCTTACTCGCGAACATCTGACAGCCATTGCACTTCCTCACGATGTCTTCAGCTTGCTGCAGAGCTGTGAGCCAGTAGAAGCCATGCCGAAAAGCTTTCTTGACCAATGCCCGAGAAGAGGCGTGGTGCCCGCATTCTCCTTGGTGTATTTCCAACAGAATTTCTCCTCCTTCTTCTAGGTCCACACAACGTTGCAGCACGCCGGTGGCACTTCTTTTGTGCAGCACATCTCTGAATATAGTGTAGCCCTTGGATCTTCTCTGAAACTGCCTTGTGGCCACCTCATCTTCTGGCAGAGTACCGTCCTTTAGAAAGGATAATATGGGCATGGCCCAACTCGGTGTCTCCCGTGTGGGAAACACTGGTTCGTCCACTTCCATTGGGACAGGCATCTCTGGCTGCTCTTTAGGGTTGGGAGCACTTCTCTGAAGCCCTGAACGATTGGCAAGGACCTCCTCAATGAATGCGACAGTCCCCGGGTTAAGGACAGCAGTCCCCGAGTACGGAGTGGCAGTCCCCGAGTACGGAGTGGCAGTCCCCGAGTAAGGAGCGGCAGTCCCCAAGTAAGGAGCGGCAGTCCCCGAGTAGGGAGCGGCAGTCCCCGGGTTCTCTGTTGCATTCTCCCAGTCAATCTCCATTGGAACGGATTCTTCACTTGGCAGAGAAGAAACAAATATGGATTCCGAGTTGGGAGATGGCTTGATGGATTGCTTCCTCAAGTGCTCCAAGGCAACCCCCGCCGGGATGGATTGCCGAGAAGATCCCAACTTGGACAGCTCGTCTGCCGCTTCGTTCTCTGCTCGGTGAATATGCTGGAACTCGCAACCTTCGAAGAATCCAGTCATAAACTGTACCAGGAAGCGATATGATGCCATGTTGGAATCTAGATCATCCCAAGTGCCAGAGACTTGCTGCACCACCAGATCTGAATCGCCATAGCATATAATGCGCTGCACGCCAACCTCCTTGGCTACTCGCAAGCCGTGCACCACTGCCTCGTACTCTGCTACGTTGTTGGATGCCTTGAAATGAATTTGCAGCACGTACTTGAGTTGATCTCGCTTGGGTGACGTAAGCACTACGCCAGCACCAAGGCCTTCCTCCACCTTCGAGCCATCAAAGTGCATCTTCTAGTAATTGGAAACTGGAGCAGAAGGTTCGTACTGCACCTCAGCCCAATCCACCAGAAATTCCGCCAGAATCTGAGACTTGATGGCTTCTCTTCTCGCATACGCGGGGGCGTACGCGGCCAGCTCGATTGCCCACTTGGCTACTCGACCACTCGCCTCCTTGTTGCCCATGATATCCGAGATGGGAGCAGAGCTCACAACCGTGATAGGATGCTCTTGGAAGTAATGCTTTAGCTTCTTGGCGCCCAGGTACACGCCATAGGTCATCTTCTGGTAATGCGGGTAGTTTTGCTTGGAGCTAGACAGCACTTCACTGAGATAGTATACTGGGCGCTGCACACTCTTGCCTTCTTCTTCTCGCTCCACCACAATCACCACACTGACTACTCGGTTAGTGGCGGCAATGTACAGCAGCATTGGCTCCTTGGGTAGCGGACTAGCCAAGATGGGAGCGCTAGCCAGCATTGCCTTCAGCTCGTTGAATGCCACATCCGCTTGCGGAGTCCAGACAAACTTGTCACTTTTCTTCATCAGCTGGTACAGAGGCAGGGCCTTCTTGCCCATTCGGCCCAGGAAACGGCTCAGAGATGCCAAGCAACCAGTGAATTTTTGCACATCCTTCAGGGATCTCGGCAAAGACATGCTCTCAATAGCTTTTATCTTTGAAGGATTGGCTTCAATGCCCCGACTGGATACCAGGAAGCCGAGTAGCTTGCCAGCCGGGACACCAAAGGTGCATTTACTCGGGTTCAGCTTCATTTTATACTTGCGCAAGTTGGCAAAGATTTCCTCCAGGTCGGCAAGCAGAGTATGTGTTTTATTCGTTTTGATGACAATGTCATCTACGTACACCTGCACATTCTTGCCGAGCTGGTCGTGCAAGCATTTCTGCATGCACCGCTGATAAGTAGCACCCGCATTCCGCAACCCGAAACACATGACACGATAGCAATAAGCCCCGTACGGGGTAATGAAAGCAGTCTTTATTTGATCAGCAGGATTGAGAGCTATCTGATGGAAACCCGAGTAGGCATCTATGAAAGACAGCAGTTCACAACCAGCAGTGGAATCGATCACCTGATCGATGCGAGGTAGCGGGAAGGGGTCCTTGGGGCATGCCTTGTTCAAGTCGGTGTAGTCGACACACATGCGCCATGCAGTAGCAGCCCTGGGATCCTCCTTCTTCTTCTCGACCATGACCGGGTTGGCTAGCCAATCCGTATGCAGCACCTCCATGATGAAATTGCTTATCAGCAACTTGGTGATCTGGTCACCAATGGCCTTCCTTCTCTCATCTCCGAAGCGGCGCATAGCCTGCTTCACTGGCTTGGCGTCAGGACGCACATGTAACGAGTGCTCAACCAACTCCCTCGGGACTCCTGGTAAATCTTCATTGGACCAGGCGAATACGTCCCGATTCTCACGGAGGAAGTGGATGAGCTCGCTTTCCTATTTCTCCGCCAACCCGGAGCCAATGATGGCTACGCGATCGGCGAACTCAGGGTCGACCTGGACCTTCTTTGTCTCTTGAGACGCTTGGAACGCGTCGCTGGTACTCGGCACGCCCTGCGCACCAGCCTGCGCGGATTGCGCCATAGCCACCACCTCGTACATCTTTTTCTTCTCGGCAGCAATCACCATGGACTCCGCCAACTGAGAACCAGCAGAGGCACACTCCATGGACTTCTTGTAATCACCAGAGATGGTAATCACGCCATTGGGGCCAGGGATCTTCATCTTCAGATATGCCGTGTGGGTAGAGGCCATGAACTTGCTCAGAGCAGGCCTGCCGAGTAGAGCGTGATAGGGGCTCTGATGATCAACCACCTCGAACTGCAGGCGCTCTGTGCGGCAGTTCTCCCTTGTGCCGAATAGCACATCTATCCACACTCGACCAATCGGGTTGCACGAGACTCCCGGCACAATGCCATGGAAAGTGGTCTTGCTGGGTAGCAGCATGTTCTCGGCCAGCCCAAGCTTCTCGAGTGTGTCTTTGTACACAATGTTGATGCTGCTGCCATTGTCGATCAGCACTTTGCTGAACCTCACATTCTTATCGGGACCCAAGAAGGTGGGATCCACCACCAAAGCGTAGCTACCCGGGTTGGGCATCACCTTGGGATGATCTACTCGAGACCACTTGATCTCTTGGTTGCACCAATGCATATAGTGAGGAACTGCAGGGATCACGGCATTGACCTCCATGGCACGCCTGTGCTGTGACTGCTTGTCGACGGGCTCAGAAGTGAAGATCATGTAGCTCTCATGATGTTCTTGGTACTGGTTGCGGCCTCCACCCTCATTGTTGCCGTTGTTGTTGCTCTGGTAGTTGTTGTTGCCTCTGTTGTTGCGGTTGTAGTTGTTGTTGTTGTTGCGGTAGCCCTCATTGTTGAAGTGACGGTTGGCTCCTAAAGCCACTTGATTCACGTTTTCTCTTCTCGGAAACACTGGCGGCCGAGCTGCGGGTGCGCGAGAAGGCTGCACATTGGCATTTGCAGCTGGCAGAGGAGGAGGAGGCGGCAAGCCTTCATTCCGGATCAGATCCCACCACTCGCACTGTCGGGTAGTGTGGTTAGCAGGCCTTGAGGGGTGCTGAGTGTGGAAACTGCATGGGCCATCCTTCATGTCGTCAAAGACGAACTTCCTCGTCTGCTCCGAGTTGCCGCTACCCGACTGAGGAGCACGGAATGGTTTCTTGTTGCCTTGGCCCTGGTTCTGGTTCTGCCCGTAGGCTCCAGCAGGTTTCTGCCTTTGGCTACCCCCAGCTCCAACAGCCACTGCGTTCACCTCCTCAGGGTCGTACCGAACATCTATTCGGTCACCCCTGCGCTTGTTGCGGAACTCGTTGCGCTTGTTGCTGTTGAAGTTTCTTCTCGGCTCGGAGGAATCCATCAGAGGCTGGGTAGGATCTCCGAGTGCGTACTGATCTGCAATCTTGATGGTCTCCGCCAGAGTGTTTGGCATCTCCCTCTGCAACCTTTGCCACAGCATACTGCCATGTCTGCAACCCTGCGCAAACCAAGTGATGGCCTGGGCTTCATTCACACCTTCACAGGTGTTCCGCAATGTGCTCCACCGAGTAAGGTACTCGCGGTCCGTCTCGTCTTCTCGCTGCCTGCAAGCGGACAGCTGCTGTGGCCTATTCGGCCTCTTGTAGGTGCTGGTGAAGTTGCTGACAAAGGCGTCCGAGAAGTCCAGCCAGCAATTTATGCTGTGCTTGGGCAAGTTGTTGAGCCAAGTGCGAGCTGGACCCTCTAGCATCTGCGGAACGTACCGCACTGCCCATCTCCTGTTGCCGCCCGCGATGTGGACTGCGGTGACATAGTCATTGAGCCAATCCTCTGGCTTGGTGCTGCCGTTGTAGCTCTTGGTGCCCCTTGCGAGCTGGAAGTTCTTCACGGACGGCTCGTTCATGATGCGCGGGCCAAAGCACTCGGGGCCAGGAGGACCCGTGTTCTCAAGCCGCGCCGACAAGCTGATCCGGTCCAGCTGGTGCCTTGCATCTCCAGGCGCCAACACGCGCTCGCCAACTCGATCCAGAATATCATAGCCAGCCATCTCCATGGCCGAGTAGCCGTCATCATACCGGTCCACCTGCACAGCTGCAGACTGCTCCACCGGGTTGGCGGCCGGCGCCACTGCGCGCGGCTGCTGCCTCTGCCGAGTAGGCTGAGCGACGGGATGCTGAGAAGGACATGGGCGCTCTCCATCTCGGGTCTGGCTTTGAGCTTTATGGGCTTGAAAGCCTGCTCCTGCAGCGTTGTGTTTCTGACCGGACTGTCGTGGCACATCGAGCTGTTTCGCGGCGACAGCCGGGTCATACACCTGCATTTGCCTATCCTTGCCGGAATGCCCACTCCGGCTTTTCTCACGGCTAGGATGCGGAGATGAAGCCTGATCGTTAGATCTGGCCACGTGCGAGTGCACCACCTGAGAAGCTCCAGCACCCGGGTTGGCCTTCCGGAACTCCTCGTTCTGCCTAGCCGCCTCTAGCACCAACTCGTTCAGCCTTTCCTGCTGCCTAACGCGCGCGTCGCCAACTAGGTGTGGCAACTCGGCAGCTACGGCCTCTGCAGCTCTAAGTGTCTTGGCGGGTGTGCTGTATCGGGGTCGGGTGGAAGTGTTTGCGGTGGCGGACTGACTGGGAGCCTCTACAACCGTTGCCATCTCAGCACCTAGGTTGCGACGCGTGGCACCTACTTTGCTAGCTCTCCTAACAACTGGTGTGAAACCGTGAGCCTTGTTGTACTCAAGCTGATCTAAGCTAAGCTCTAGCCTGATCTTCTCCAACTCCGCCTGCTCAGCGAGCAGCTCCTGGCGCTGTCGGTCGAGCTGCGCCTTCATGGTCAGGAGCTCGAGGTCAGTGGGAGGCGGCATGCCCGTCCGCGCAGCAGATGCAGGGATCGTCGGAGTAGTGGAGAGCGGAAGGTTGCACTCCTTCTCATAAGGCTTGTGCGTCTTCCCGCCAGCACTAGAGCCAGCAAGATCCTCGACGACAGCCGCAGCGGTAGCAGCTGCGCCCTTCCAGGCGTCCGCAGCCAGGCCAGCTACCATCACCTCCGCAACGTCCGCGGAGCGGCCCAGCGGCCTCCCGCGCGCGGCGATAACGGCAGGTGGATCCTCCGCGTCATGCACCAGCTCGGGGTACTCGCGGTCGATGACGGTGGCGACGTAGACGAGGTGCGCGCCGAAAGAAAGCACCGTGCCGCCCTCCGGCATGGCCCTGCCGCCGAAATCGCCGGCGTTGTTGGTGACGAAGTCGAAGGAGCCGAATCTGTGGACAAGGCCACAGACCACGCGCTATACGGTAGCAGAAATTGATCCAGTCCGAACGGAAACTCCAGCCAGCGCCGCTGGTTGCCCCACGGTGGGCGCCAACTGTCGTGGTGGTGTCACGGCAGATGCCATAGGATGGCTAAAGATGTGGGGACGAAGGACGCTGGAGGCGCTCGGGGAGGGATCACGCGACGAGTAGACGCGTGAAGGATGAAACTAGCACTGCAAACAACACGATCTACCCAGGTTCAGGGCCCTCGTGAGGAGGTAAAACCCCTACTCCTGCCTTTCTTTCTGTATTCTGATGCCTCACCGAGTAGCCACAGTACAATGGTTCTTGCTACCGAGTAGCCACTCTTCTCTCTACGGGAAGAACTAGGTCAAGAATCTCTACGTAGTGATCTCTCTAGGTCAGCATCCGCCAGATCACAGCATCCCTCGCGCAGGAGGCGGCGGGACACCTTATATACTCGGTGCCCGGCCGGATACAGCCAAATACAAACAAGTGTCGACATTGTGTACACATCGTCCTTCTTCCGAGTTCCCGCTGACAGCTTTGGCTTCTAAGCTTGTCCTGATGCGGAAAGTCGTTGGGCAAAACCAAGTAACCAGTCTGTTATCACTGTGCGAACACATAGTAGGTCCCCCCTATCCTGCGACGCCCTGCTGACACACTGTCGCTGTCAGGCACGCCGTTCCCAGATGAACAGTGCTGTGAACAGTGCCAAGTACGGACCCGGGATACGCGGGATTCGGTGTCAGAACGGCTCCTTTGACTTCTGGCCCGAGTAGGTTCCCGCCATTTCTACTCGGACCAGCTCTTCTATTCAGAGGAGCAAAACTCTCTTGGTTCATTCTTCTGAACGTCTAGGTGTAAGACCGGGTAGCAGTCGACCGGGTAGCGAGTACCAGGCAGCCGGCTACTCGGCCAAACACTCCTTCTGATCTTGCCTTTAGCACTTGCCTTTACCCTACTCGGGGGTAACCCCCCGACACTGACATATTTTCAAAACAGGCTAACAACCATTTAAGAATTCTAGCATATTCTAATTTAGCATATAGAAAAAGGATGGTGTCATCAGCATATTGAAGGCTGATGACACCACCAGGGACTACTTGAGGGAGCAACCCTTGGATCATGCCAGCATTAGCAGCTTTATATAACATTTTTGTGAAAACATCTGCCACAAAATTAAACAGGATGGGAGAGCTAGGGTCCCCTTGTTTCAAACCTTTTCCAACTTTAAAGTATGGACTATTCTCATCATTAATCCTAACACACAGGGAACCCCCTACTAGGAGAGAGCTAATCCAGGACCTAATAATAGGTCCAAAGCCCCTGGCTAAAAGCATATCATCTAAGAATTTCCAGCTCACTCTATCATATGCTTTTCCATAGTCTATTTTAAGGACAAGGGAAGATTCCCCTCTGGAGTGAGCAGCATGGACAAGTTCCTGTGCAGAAACCACACTCTCAAGAATAAATCTACCTTTAATGAAGGCAGTTTGATTTTTAGAAATCAACCTACTACCCACAGCAGAAAGCCTATTATTGATAGCTTTAGAAATGATTTTCAAGCTGCAATTGCCTAGACTAATTGGCCTGAATTTTTTGAGGTCTCTAGCATCAGGTTCCTTGGGGATTAGAGTAAGAATGGCATAATTGAGTCTGGAAACAGACATCTTGCCAGATTCAAAATCCTTGACCAAAGCCATAAAATCATTTTTGATTAGGTCCCAAAATCTTTGATAAAAAAGAAATGAGAAACCATCAGGGTCAGGGGCACCACCAGCATAAGAGGTAAACACAACATCCTTAATCTCTTCCAAAGAGAAAGGTTTTTGTAGAAGTTCATTCTCCTCAGGACTGACCAAGTCATCTGGATCCCAAAAATCAGGACCCAGGGAGAGATTGGCAGTGGTTTCTGCAGCAAACATTTTTTTTATAGAAATCTACTGCTACCCTGATCATTTCTGGATTGCTATCCACAGGGCCTAAAGGCTCTTCTAGGACAGTGATTTGTTTTTTCCTTCTTCTCTGATTAGCAACAGCATGAAAATATGCTGTATTCCTATCACCTTCTTTGATATACCTATCCCTTGATCTTTGCCAAGCCTTAGATTCCTTATCTCTATATATTTTATCAAGATCAATCTTGATTTGTTTAAGCCTAAGAGATTCGGATTCAGATAACAAATAGTTCTCAGAGAAGGTATCTAATATATCGAATTCTTGGAGAAGATCAACCTTGTTCTTCCTATTGGCAGCATCAACATTGATACTCCAACCCCTACAATGCCTCCTCAAGGTCCTGAGTTTGAATTGCCATCTATCTATAGCATTGGGCAAGGCACAGGGGGAGGTCCAAACTTTATGAACCAAGTCTGAGAAATCAGGGTAATTCAACCACCATTTCTCAAACCTGAAGAGTCTAGGGATCATGGCCTTAATAGCTCCAGAATCAAGAAGGAGAGGGGCATGATCACTAGTAGGTCTAGGAAGAGTTTTAACAGTACAAAGTGGGAATTTAGCCTCCCACTCAGTATTGACCAATAATCTGTCAAGAGTAGCCATAATAGGCACATCTTGATTGTTAGACCAAGTGAACATCCTGTTAGCAGGCTTCAGTTCCAGGAGGGCCCATCTATGGATCCAGTCATTAAAAAGCATAGTATGACCAGCATTGATCACCCCATTACTTTTCTCATGGGCTCCCCTAACTAAATTAAAGTCCCCCCCCCCAACAAAGTAGGGAGGGAGCTCAGTTCCATGATATCATGGAGCTCAGCAATGAATTCCATCTTCTTTTCCTGATAAGGAGAACCATATACAACAACAAGTTGCCATATGAATTCCTCCAGGTTGTCCTTAATAACTACAGAAATACAGAATTCAAAACAAGAATGACTGATCACATCAAACCTATCTTTCTTAAAACCTACAAGAATACCACCAGCAGTATTTTTAGCAGGCAAAGAGAGCCAATGAAAATCACAGGGACCAGAAATGTAATTTAAGAAGTGATCAGGGAAGGTCCTTCTTTTGGTTTCTTGAATACCAACAAAGTCAAGTTTGTTTTTAATGACAAAATCAGCTAAAGCTTGCTTGCGGCCAGGTCTCCCTGTGCCTCTGCTATTCCAAATGCCTCCTATCATGAGTGTTAATTTTATTTTTTCTGTGTGACACTACAGTCCAGGTGCTATTGTTATCATCAGGTCCAAAGGAAGTTATCTTACTAGGACTTGATTCATTTAACACCAAAGAGGAAGTAGATAAGCTACTATCAATAGGAGCATTATCCTCTAAAGAGGTAGGTAGAACCAGGACAGGGTTATCTACAGCATAAGCATGGTTAAGGGCTATCTCTTGGTCAACAATTTGTTCAATAATGTCATGTTTATCATTATCAGAAGAACCACAAATAATATCCACTGACTCAAAAACATCACTAAGGACATGAGAGTCAAGGACAGCAAAAGAGTTACCTCTGAAGGAAGCAGGAACCTCAAGATTCCTTATCTTCTTGTAGTTTTCTGCCTTCTCCACAATACTCTGTGCACCATGGTTCCTAGCACTTTTCCTGGTTGCAACCACAGGACCCCATTTGGCTTATCAGCTTGAGGAGGAAGAGCAGAAGATGCCTCATCTAGGAAAGGAAGTAGGTTTTTAGACGTCCCAGCAATAGTTTTGACAGTTGCTTCATCAAGAGATTCAGAGCATTCATCTTGGTTTGAATCCCCATCCAAGTCATCAACATCTGAATCCATACCAGCTTCGAAGAGGTGCTTGAAGTAGGCCAAGTTAATGGAGGTGGATCCCACCTTGAGAATGCATTCTTTCTCAACTTCTTCAGGGTCAATGGTATTCATCTTGATCAAACACTGTGGTTCCCAATCCCAGACAGAGTCATCAAGAGACTTGTAGTCAGGCCTATCAGGCAAGGAGCAGGTTGATTTCGAGCACCAATCGACTGCCGTTAATTCTGGGCAACTCACACACTCATCATCAGCAACTTTGTTACCTAGGTCCACTGAGAAGCTAGGAAGCAGGCTACCCAGTGCAGTATGCGCCGAGGGAGGAACAATCTTTTGAACAGCAGGGTCAGTATCCATGATACTAGGAGATGGGGCCAAGAGAGAACCAGAGCCACCTGGATTTTCACCACTGTCATCTATATGAGCTGATGAATCATCCACAGAGAAGGTTAACAGATACAGGTCTTGATTCATCTCAATAACCCTCTGTGAAGGGATCTTGGTCTTATCCTTAACAGCCACCAGCAATCTAACCTCAGCAAAGAAGGATTTGAAGATAGAATTCCAATCCACATCCATAAGCACGCCAAGGAATGAAGCTACCTGACAGAAGGATTTCCAGGCCAACCACTTTGGTGGGATCCCTTTCACTCTAACCCAAACTTGCTCCAGCGCACCATAGGTAGGAACCTCGCCAGTCCAGGCAGCAATCTTAATCGTCACACCTTCTTTTTCCAAATCAAAAGCAGGGAATTCCGCAAGGTCAGAGACTTTCTTCCAGGGAGGGAAACGAACCAGGAAAACATTCTGTTCTAGCTCCCGCAGCTGCCATGGCCACCTGCGATCTTTGCAGAAGATTGATTTGAAATTTGATTCCAGCTCAGCAATTGAGATTTCTCCTTTCTTCACCCTGACGATGCCACAGTTGTCCATGTTGAGCCACTTCAATTCAGCTTCAGAAGGAAGGTCCAAGTGGTAGAACCCTAGCCCGGAATTACCACTTCCAAAGTATTCTGCAGGATGATGATCATTATTCCACTCTTTGCAGGTTTGAACAGCATGCCCTGGGAGATTGCAGATGAAGCATAGCCTGGCCTTGACGCAGTTGCCAACGAAGTGGCCTGGATCCCCACAGTTGAAGCAGATGAGCTTACTGTAGCGGGGATCCAACACCTGTTCTCGGATAGGACTCGGTGGCACCTCCGAACTAGCAGATTGGGAAGAACCAGACGCCGTGGCAGCTTGAATAGCACCCGCACTGTTGCGAGAACCACCAACACAGCCCGAGTTGCTCTGATTTCGCGGCTGGTAGCGGGGTTGGGCCCTCACGTACCTCTGGTTCACCCGCGGAGGCGCCATCCCTTGTTGACGAGGCTCAGCAGGTTGGGTCGATGCAGTGGGTGTAGGAACTGCGGCGACAGGTCCATGAGGAACCCTCCCGCCGCGGCCCCTACCCGCGCCGCCACGACCGGATTGCATAGTCTTGCGCAGAATCTCAGCGAAGGAGTTGCGGGCAGCTGCAACCTCGGGAAGGAGACGGCGAGCACGATGATGAATGAGGGCGGATTTGGTGGCCGGGAAGCAGTCGGCGATGGTGAGATCTCGATCTGGGATCCCTTTGCGGACCTAGCACAGGACGCTCCGAGGATAAGGGCGACCATTGCGAAAAGACGAAACTACCCAAAGCTCACCAAAAAGTTCTTCGACCTCATCCACCTCTACATCGGGGTCGCTGGAGACTGGGACCGCGCAAGTGGGCCCGCGCGAATCGGAATTCCGGCCGCTCCCCGTGCCCTGAATCGGCGAAAAAGCTGCACGACCAGCTGGCCATGGCGGCGGAGGCGGAGATGGCCGACGAGCAACGGCAACCAGACCCGGCGCATCCACACCACTAGGATCCCGACGCGCAACGGGAGAGGCAAAGGCTCCCCCTCTCCCGATGGAACGAATCGCCGACGAACTGCCCCCCGAGTGGCGGGAAATCAGGATCGACGACTCCGGCCCTCGAGAAGGAGAGCAGCCACCCGAGGATGTCGAAGCACATGAGACGCGATCGTCCTCACCAGTCGAGCAATGGCCGATCGACGCGCCCGCGACGAAATCCCGACCTCCACTGAACGGCCGAGAGGACAGGAGAGCGTGGTGCGGGGGGGCGTGGCCGATGCGGCTCACGCCGGCGGTGAGAGCGGGGAGCGATGGAGGGAGCGCCCGGGAGGGGGAGAGGACCGCGAGAGAAGCCGCCATCCTCCTAGGTATCATTAGATATT
>JAPCYS010003929.1:0-19553 GCA_028641055.1 Alopecurus myosuroides | reverse complement strand
CTTGTGTGATCGGTCGGTTGGGTCGTGTCTCGCGCGGTCGATAGGTGCTGCCTTGTTGGTCAGCAGAAGATTGATCTTGGAGAATTTTTTAGAACACTTTGGATGGATCTTGGTTCTGTATCTTCCTTTGTTCTGTTTTCTTGATTTCGTTCATGATGTTGCTCTTGGCCTGGCGTGGCTTTTGCCGAGCTTCCGTCTTCTGTCCTGCATTACGGTGTTCCTTTTCTGTGGGTGTTTCAGAATCAGCTCAGGCTGCTACAACTGAGCCTTGTGGGATAGACGATTCTTGAGTTTTTTCCGTAATTGGGCCCTGGATGTTTTTGATTGTGTGATTGTGGATTAACTTTGATTGTTTTTGATCGCTCGAGCTGCTGCCCAATGCATGTGCAGGATCATGGCTAACAAGAGGAAGCAGGCCGACAGGGACGTGGGCATGCTGGGCGGCGTCCCGCCGGCAGTCGGTGGCCCAAGTGGAGACGGCGACAACCCGTTCCCTGGGATGTTCAAGAGGGTTCACCAGAACTACAACCCCAACCCCATTACCTTGGCCGAGATGGACAAGCCCGACAAGAAGGTGGAGGAGGAGGTGGAGGAGGACGCGGTCGAGGACCCCAACCCCATGGGAAGCGCCAACGCCAAGACCAGGAAGCGCAAGGAACAGCGCGACAAGGCCAAGGCCAAGGCGAGGCTCGCAGAGGAGGAGGCCCAGGCGATCGCGGAGGCCCAGGCGAACGCGGAGGCCAACTCCGGCAAGGCTTCCATCTTCACCAAGTGCACTATTCTCTGATCCATATCAGTGCCGGTCGCTAATTCATGTCCTCTTATCAGCATTGCTATCTTAGTTTGAGTCGGATGCATGACTTATCCTCCCTGTGCTAAGGAGTGATAATTATCTGTTGGTGAAACCTAAGACAATTTGGGAATTTTCTTGCAAAACTCTGGGCGGTTGAATGATGTTCGACACTTGTTTTCCATCTTGTGAACATTGTACACCAATCATAGCATGTAGGACTCCGTCGACGCCAGTGGCCGACGCCGGCCGGCCGTGACCTCATCTCGTCAGGTGCCGCCGCTCGTCCGCTAACGCCTCGCTCACCTCGTCGACGGGAGTTCCGGCCGGAGAGACCAAGACGTCGGCCTCCATCTCCTGCGCGTCGGGCACCTGCATCAATTGCCTCACTCTGTTCTCTCGTACGCGTCGTTCACCTGCACCTATGATCCAATGGATCCTTGGACTGTCCAACAATGACGCCCAAATGTACCAAATATTGTTGGACCTAATGTCCAGCTAATGCCCATGTCCAACGAAGTCCGTTCCACTTGGATCCCGCTTATTTCAGGTCCAAAGTCTGTGGATTTTAGAAATCCACTTCCAGATTTATTCAACTGATACAAATCGTGCTACAGTAACATAACCACACAATTCTCAAAAAAAAAAAAGTAACATAACCACACTGCATATATCAGAGCGGCCTTCTCAATTTTTTGTTGCGCGGCCTCATCCACTCATTTGCACCGTCCATAGCACACCAAGCGCTACCTCTCAGACTGAGTTGATCTTCGTCCACGCTCATTCCAGCATTGCAATGACCTTTTTCTCACCCATTCCAGCAAAACCACGTGAATATGTAATGTGTCATTGTGACCGTTCACTGATTCACCGTGTTGTGCCGATTTAAAGTTCAAAATTCTGAGACCCAACATTTTAAATAGTATATTTCCCATTGCAAATTTTCGTAATCATATATATACTCCCTCCCCATTCAGACCTAATCTACATCTTGAGGAAATTTAGATAAGTTAGTCTAACATTTATTAGTACTACTTTGCACCCTTAAATATGATTTCTCAATAAACAAATCATCTCATTAGCTAAACCAAACTTAATTAATGCAACTCATGCAAATTGCACACAATTTGCCCAATCCTACGCGTGGCCTCTCTCTTATCTCAATTATCAAGGTGGGACCTATGCAGGAAGTAGATTATTTCTAAACAAAATTTTGAGCCAGGAGGTATAGGTTAAATCCCGGAGATACTACATCTCTCTAGCTATAGCTTTTCTTGTCAATACGTGGGACAACTACCAACTACAAGATTCCAACTGCATCAAGATCTTTTTTTTTTGAAACAGAAAACCAGCCTCTCCATAACTGCATCAAGATTTTGGTTACCGGTCGAGAAATCTGGTTACCGCCCGGTAAGCCCGACCACCACCCCCGGGAAATGCTCATACCGATTAAAAAATCCCGAAAATTGTGAAAATTTTGAACTTTAACCAAAAAAAACCTCACTAAATGGTTGCATTGGGAATCAATTTTTTTGAATTTTCAAATTTTGGTTTTCAAATTTGTCCCGTAACCGCAGTAAACGGAAATCCCAATCTCACTTAGGATTTTTTTTTACCGGGAACCAAAACCTTGGTCCCCACCTTGCTTTTTGCATATATATGCATCACTGAAACGTGGCTTGCACCGGGCGGTGTTTCTTTGTTGGTTCAGCGATTTTAGTTAGGATCAAAATGATAAAGGATGAAAGAACGTTGTGGGTGTTGGTCTGCTAGTTTGGTCCATGTATTTTAGGCCGAGCAAAGAAGTTACCGCCTTTTTTATTTATTTTGCCACATTCGAAAAATACGGTCTTTTCCTAAAGATAAATTAGTGTATCTCAGTGTGAAGCTGAATTAGTTTCAACATGATTCTTACTGCGAATCCAAGCCAAGTCGTGTGGCAGCAACTGTGCAAACGTCAGAACCTCCGAGGAACATCTCATTGTCAAAAGAATCTAAATCACACCGGTAACAATATTTAACAAGATAATGACTAAATTTCGGTAATACCCCTACACGTTCGTATGGAGTAGTGTCATAAGAAAATCCATGAAACTCTTTGTCTTTGTGGTCTAGTTTGTTTTTGTATTGTAGCTTCATTTATGATTTAGAGTTTGCCCACCGTCCTCCGCCACTGATCAAGATGTTGGTTTGGTTCCGGAAGAAAACTCATTGAGTTTTTTTTTTAGATAAAGGGCACTGAAATGGACAACTTTGAATTAACAAAGCCAAACAGGCTCACGTAGAGTCGTTACAAATGTTGGGCATACAACTTAGCCAAATAAACGCAATACAAGAAAGTAGAAGAGTGGGTACGGTGGCACAAGCAGGTAACAACGTCGCACCGAAGCTAGGGGTGTTGTCACGAACAAGCGCGATGGATCCTCTTTAGTTCTTCCGAGATTTTTATTTTGCCCTCTTGATTTCAGGCCGAAGCGTGGGAGTCCGCGGCTGCAGGAATAAGATTGTTTTGAAGATTATGTCAGAGGGATGGCGGATAATTTCCCCTTGAATGGCATGTTTATTTCTGATGGTCCAAAGCGTCCAAGCTTGCGCAAGAACAACACCCACAAAATCCTAGTGCTAGAGGTCGACAAAGGGGCCACTAAGTTAATCCAGTGTGTTGTGCTAGAGGGGTTCCTGGCCCTCCCAATGGCATGTCGTGCGATGCTCTAGGAAAATCTAGCAAGCGAGGAGGAGAAGAAGATCTGATCGGAATTTTCTTAGGCCTCGCATTTGATTTTAAGCGGGAGCTTGACATCCCAAATTTCCTTGGCGAAGGCCAAAGGAGGTCCACGTGATACGTAAGCATACATGGATTTGACCAAGAACAGACCCGAAGTCTCGAGAGCCCAGGAGATCCTGTCATGACCGGTGGTGATGAGAGTTTCCCTCATTATACGCTCAAGCTCCTTCCATTGGCGCAAACCCACCTGATCCAAGGTTCTACGTAAGTGAATGCCGACGCTGATCGCATGCGCGACAGAAATTCCCTAACTATCACAGATACCGAAGAGCAGAGGGAATTTGTGGCAAAGGGCCCTTCCCCAAACCACCAGTCGTTCCAAAATTGCGCGTGGAGACCGTTGTTAATATGGTCCTTAGCCCCGTCTTTAAATAGGTGTTTGATTTTGTGTAGGCTTTTCCACAACTGCGACCCCCCTCTGTCGGAGCTGGAGAAGATGTCTCCCTCCTGAGAGTATTTATTATCGATGATCACGGCCCGGATTGCGTCATCCATTTGGTAAAACTTCCAAATCCACTTAAGCATGAGAGCTTTGTTCATGAGGAGAGAATCGATCAGGCCTAAGCCTCGAAGATCTTTAGGGAGGAAGACAGCCGGCCATGTCTAATAGCAAGCTGAGCTCCCGTCGGCAGTTTGTCTAGCATCAGCTGCCAAGCAAAGCTTTTGATTTTAAGCGGGAACTCGACATCCCAAATGTCCTTGGCGAAGGCCAAAGAAGGTCCACGCGATACGTAAGCATACGTGGATTTGACCGAGAACATATCCGAAGTTTTGAGAGCCCAAGAGATCCTGTCATGCTCCATTGTGATCAGGGTTTCCCTCATTATACCCTCAAGCTCCTGCCATTGGCGCAAACCCACCTGGTCCAGGGTTCTACATAGGCGAATGCCCCCCCGCAGATCGCATGCGCAATAGAAATCCCCTATTTATCGCAGATACTGAATATGAGAGGGAATTTTTGGCAAAGGGGCCCTTCCCCAAACCACCAGTCATTTCAAAATTGCGCGTGGAGACCACGGTTAATATGGTTCTTAGCCCCGTCTTTAAATAGGTGTTTGCTTTTGTGTAGTCTTTTTCACAACTGCGACCCCCTTGGTGGGAGCTAGAAAAGATGTCTCCCTCCTGGGAGTATTTATTTCCGATGATCACGGCCCTGATTGCGTCATTCATTTGGTAAAACTTCCAAATCCACTTAAGCATGAGAGCCTTTTTCATGAGGAGAGAATTGATCGGACTTAAGCCTCCAAGATCTTTAGGGAGGCAGACAACCAGCCAGTTTACCATGTGGTATTTGCGGTTTGGGCCAGCTCCTTCCCAGAACAATTAGGCCCGATGCGGGTCAAACTTCTCGTGAACCCCTTTTTGGAGAAAAAAAAGACCCATTACGTACAAAATCAGGTTATCTAAACATGACTTGGAGAGAATAAGGCCGCCGTCACTACTAGGGAAAAGCTTACCCCAGGCAAACAGAAAAGGCCTACCACAGGCGCATTTCAGTTCGCCTGGGACCATATCGCCAGCGGTAATGGCTTACCCCAGGCGAATAGCAAAATGCGCCTGTGGTAAGTTGACATACCCCAGGTGAATAGGCCTTGTGCGCCTGGGGTAAGACTTTTACCTGTGGCGAACAAGCACTGTGCGCCTGGGGTACAGATGCGCCTGGGGTACTGTATTCTGTTCGCCTGGGGTATGGTTTTGCTGTGTCAAAAAAAAAGAAACCAAAATAACAGAATTACAGGAAAATGACAGAAATAAGTATCAAAATGACAGAATAACAGCAAAATGACACAATTAAGTTTCATAACAGAAATATTCTCGATCATCAACACATAGTCTCGATCATCACCACATAGTTCAACAAAATTACATAGTCTCGAAAAGAACCATACTACTAATAAATCCAGGAGTTAGTCAGATGGAAATGATTATTTGTTCTAATTTGAACAAACTCGTCATCTATCTAGCGGGCTGATGTAGTTGATAACCATCATCATGTCCAAGTTGGGGATGTCACTATTCCTCATGGTGATCAGAATAGCTCAGCCAGCCTCCATACCAACTCTTGCGGAATGGAACTGCCTCCATGCTTGAGAGTTGAGGATGCCGCGACCATCAGCATTATCCCTGGTGATCGGAACTGCGGTGACATGTCCTAATTCTCCACGACGTACTCCAATGGTACCTTGCTCCATCCCAGCACTGTCCGCTACCGCCATAGGTATATTCTAGAACACACAATTCTAAGAAAGAATAAAAGCACAATGCCACATACCAGATATAACATAAGCAACTATAGGAATAAGAAAGTGTTTAAGAAACATACCATGACATGTCCATTGGAGATATTAGTGTTGGTGATGCGATGCACGAAAGGGAACCCGATGTAGCTATCTATCTGGGCTAGTTTCTGAAGGACACGGTCCTTCTCAAGATCGCTAAGATTGGCTCTTTGAGCAACCACCACATGTTTCCATGGGTCCTCCTCGTCCATATCATCCTCATTGTCCATATCATCCTCATTGTTCCCAATGTCCTCCTCACTACCGCCATCCTCGCTCGCAATCCCGCCCATATACAGAATTTTGATACAAGGTTGCGGTCCTGCCATAGAGAAGTGAATGTAATCACATCCGCTAAAATTATAGGTGGCGATGATAGACCGCAATTGTTCCCCGTAGAAGTAGGTCTTCTTTTTTTTCTTTCTTCACTCGAAGAATGTAAATGGTCCCGTGAACATCGAAATCCACGTTATTGCCTACTAACTCGTTGAACTCTTCCCGAATATTGCATGGTACAATCTAAAAAAGAAATATAAAAGAATCTTTTGTTAGGAAACATACCAATCTAAGCAGTAAAACGAAAGAACACAAGTTGCAAGTTAACATAAAAAGAATCGTTTGTTAATTACCAAAGAATCAAGGTCACCGTCGTGGAGCTGAAGCATAAAAGAAGACCCGGTGAATCGTCCTTGGACACATCGGGACCGACATACTTTGCAAGCCATGTTCTATTAAATTAAGAAAGTAGACATAGAGGTTAGAGGAGCATAGCTATTATCCAGTGCATACATGTGTAGTGCAATTTGAGGCAACTAATCCGGTGCATAAATTAAGAAAGTAGACATGAGTAAATTGCTTGTATTTTTATAACTTGTTGAGACATGGATCGTTGTCAAAGAGTTATAAAGAACAACTAGAATGGTTCATCTGAAGTTGTTCAAGATAAAATGTAGAACTCATAACATATAGTCTGCCCACAATCAGAAAGGCTATCTACTTTATTGGAGAAAGGCAGCACCTACCTATCACAAAACAAAGGCAACACCTACCTATCACGAAACAAATGGCAACACCTACCTATCACAAAACAAATGCAGAAAGGCTATCTACTTTATTGGAATATCCAAAAACAAAGCAACACTTGTAGGTGGATTCCTGAATGATGTGACGAAACCGATGCTTTGCCAGCATTGTGAAGCCACATGGGAAACAGTTGGTATGCATTGGCGGTGGGGGAAATGTTCTATTTTCTCTATACAGCATTAGCATCCGTTAACTGAAACTATACCAAAGGATTCCTAAATCCATTTCAGATTCGTCTAATCTAGGAACAAGCACCGCCTGACGGAAGTACACAATTCTACCGCGTGTTCATCTGAGGTTGTAAACAAGAAGTTCACCGCGGCCACCAGGAGCAGGCGCATCCTGCATCCACAACGACGACGGGAGGGAGTGGGCTGGGATGGAGGGGGGATGGGAGGGAGGGGGGCTGACCTGGATCCACAACGACGATGACGACAGAGTGGCCGATCTGCTGCTCGACGACCTGCTCTGCTCCTCCTCGACACTGGCGTGGGGATGGGAGACGACGGCGGCGTGTGGGTGCGGGTGATGAAGTTTGATCTGGAGATGGCTTAGAAAACATAGCATTGAGCCAAGCACATTGGAACCGGTTTGTGATACAAACCGGTCCTAAAGGGTCTGTCCCCTGGGCCCCCCTCCCTGCAGCAAATGGCCGCAAGGCCTTTTGGACCGGTTTGTGTTACGAACCGGTTCTAAAGGCCTTGCGGCCATTTGCTGCAGGGAGGGGGGCCCAGGGGACAGAGGTTTTCTCATTCTTTGCAGCAACAGCGAGGGCTTACCCCAGGCGCTTCCGCAAATATTCGCCTGGGGTATGTGTTATACTGGAGGCGAACAGGTACGTTATTCGCGTGAGGTAAAGGAAGAGTGCCAGGGGTGGCGATGGGTGGCCCTGCCACACTTTACCCTAGGCGCTTCCGGAATTGGTTCGCCTGGGGTAACAGACTTACCTCAGGCGTGTAGTCCCCCTGTTCGCCTTCGCTAAGTAGCCCAGGCGCATCGAATTGCATGTTCGCCTGTGGTAGGATATGCTGCTATAAGCAAATCTCTAGTAGTGCGTAGAGGAAAGGAACCTTCTAGTTCAAGGTTCCACCCTGCTAGCAAGTTTCTGCACAAGGAACGCTCATTGTTCACCAGTCTGTACAGGAAAAAAAGCTTCAGAGAAACAGTGCCACATTCTTCAGAAAAGTTACAGAGAAGCAAACTGGCACATTCTTCAGATAAGCTGCAAAGTAGCAGCGCTGAACCAAATTCAGAGAACCAGCGCTGTAGCCACCAGGTCGTCGACCATGGGGAAAACAATGCTGCCGCCGGGTATCCGTCACGTGGGCGAAGCGTCGGATCTCCGTCACATTAGGTCCATGAGTAGATATAGTTTCATAATACGAATAGTTTCCTTTCATGTAAGTCCTAGTACGGTTCTCTATATAAAGAAGGACATGAGCCGCCCTAGAGGCGATATTGAGAAAATCGTACTCACGTCATGTACTTTGTACTTCAGTTTTTAGACCTGAATAGTGAGATTGCAGGAGTAGGGCGCCCACTTTGTCGTGGCGTACCAAATCTGCGTAAATTCGTGTTACCGCCACCGACACCTTCCCTACTTCTAGTACCCACATTCTACCTCCAAGTTAATGCACCACCTGCCATGAACCTTATTACGAACACTCCACACAGAGTCTACACCACAATCAACACCGCAATGCCATTCAGTGTTGAGCTAAAGGAATCAAATTATTGTTTCTTCTGCAAGTGGGCGACTGTTGAATCACTGGTAGAAAAATGGCCTTCGGTATGCCAGCATCAGTCCCCAAGCGTCGCGCCCCGTGACTAATGAGTCTTTATTCCCGGGTCGCCAGGAGACCCGCGACAGACCAATCAGACGTCGCGGTTTGGGAAACGCGTTGCCGCGCGTGGAGGGAATTAATTCCGGTTGACCTCGCCGCCCGGGACTATTGGTCCTTTATTCCCCGTTCCCGTGGCCAACCGGGACCATTGGCTCTTTATTCCCCGTGCCCGTGGCCAACCGGGACTAAACATCGGCTTCTCGCCTTCCCGCGGCGGTTTTTATTTCGCGAAGAGGCAGAGGGCGCCATTTCCACTGCTCGCTCTCTTCTTCCTCTGTTCTTCCTCGTTCTTCCTCTGTTCTTCCTCTCTCGCCATTTCAAGCACACGCACGCAAAATGGCTGAATGGACGGAATACGATGGGAAGACACCATGCGGCAAGGATTTGGACGTGCTCTTCAGCAACAGTTGCGCGCGGCTGCCTGAAGCTCTAGGTCGTTTGGCCGATCTGTATTGGGCAGCTCCCGAAGAACACCGGTTCTTTGGGCTCGATCTGGAGTACACGGCGAATCAGCAGGATGTTGCCGTCATCCAGATTTCGTTCAAGGAGACGGTGTTGGTCTTCCAATGGTCAAGGTACGTAGAAGCTAGCACACGTCCACGTACAAATCTTGCATGCATGCATTTCGGGTTTTTTGGTTGCATGTGAAGATCATATGTGCTGCAACTAATCTAACACATAGCCTATTTTTGTTGTTACAGTAGCTCAAGGCATTGCCCGGACCTTGTTGATTTTCTTGTCTACAATGGGTTCGACTTTTGCAGCGTTGACATCACGCAAGACCGCGTGAAGTTGGCGCGCATCGGTGTTGTGATACCTGAAGATCACTATATTGATCTTCAGAATCTTATCCAGTTCACCGGGCCAAAGACCGGGATGGCTGTCATGGCAAGCTACTTAATCGACCCCTGCTATCACCGGATGAAGACTGATTTCCCCCGGCAGAATCACAAACTATTGGGAGGAGACCCCATTGCGCATGACGAACCTCAAGTATGCGGCCGTAGATGCATATGTTGCGTACGAGTTGTTCCGCATCTACTCGGCGGGGCCATAGATGATGTATGCGTTCGATATTGCGCATGTAATGGTTATCTATAATTTAGTAGTATATATATGTAATGGATAACTTTTGTGATCGACTCTATATATATATGTTAATTATGAAATGTGATCGACTCTATGTTTGTGTTATGTGTGATCGACTCTATGCATGTAATTAATATTGTTTGTATTATTGTTCTTTATTTTTTATATATTTTTTCATTTTAAGATTTTAAAATGAATTAGTATTATTTTTCTTCATTTTTTGATATATTATTTGTATTTTTAAGATTTTAAAATGAATTTGTATTATTGTTCTTAATTTTTGATATATTTGTATTTTAAGATTTTAAAATTAATTAGTATTATTGTTCTTCATTTTTGATATATTATTTGTAATTTTAAGATTTTAAAATGAATTAGTTCTATTTTTCTCAATTTTTGGATATATTATTTGTATTTTTAGAATAATACAAATTAAAAGTTAATGTTTATTTATTTATTCAAAATTTTAATTACATCATTACTTTTGTTTATTAAAAGATTTATTTGCAATTCAAACAATTAAGAAATGTGGCTTCGACTAACATGTTAATAAGATTGATATGATACTACTATCACATACATGCGTGAGAAACACTTGGATTCGGGACGGGATGGAACTCGGAAGTTAAGCGTGCTAGTGCTAGAGTAGTGGGAGGATGGGTGACCGAGCGGGAAGTATGACCATGAGTAAGTAATTTGACTAGGGATAATCTTAGTTAGACACTAAGCAAAGCAAATAATACAAATTGTGAAAAAAAGAAGGGAGTGAAAAAAAAGGGAGAGGGAGTGAAAGAAAAGGGAGTGAAAAAAGGTGAGAAAAATAATTAGAAACCAAATGAATTAAAAAAATTACGAAATAAATCTAGTCCCGGTTCATGTGGCCAACCGGGACTAAATGTCCTCCGACCCCAGGCTCCGCCACCCGCCCACGTGGACGGGCCTTTAGTTCCGGTCCGTAAGTAGCGGGACTATAGGGGGGGGCCTTTAGTCGCGCGTAGCTAGTCCCGGTTGCCTGGACGGGATTAATGGGCCTGGCGAACCGGGACTGTAGGCCTTTTTTCTACCGGTGAATGTATGCCGAAGAGACAATAAAATAATAAAATACACTAGTTCTATGATTAACTAGACCATAAAAGCGCGCATTGCCGCGCCCGCCCATCTTAAGAGAAGAACCAAAACTATAATAGACTATTATAAATTTGTATGAGCCACATTATTATCCATAGATGTTGTTTCATAGACAAGTTTTATAGACAATGCATACATATTTTCTTAATTATTTTTTGAATCTCATAAGAAAAAAAAAGTAAAATTAGACGAATGATGATGACAATTACAATACAAATGATGAAGTCAATTACCACATAGTAATTACTAAAGGATATTGATTTTATCGAAGGTCAACAAATCAAAATCTATGACTTGAAAAGACCAGCATTGTGAAGTCTGAAACGCTTAAGCTCATCAATCTGACAGGGGAAAAATACAGTTGTGCCACAACTTGCATACAACAAATAAATAAATGGCTGGAAATCGGCATATGTGATTATCTATGAGAATTATGATACTACTATTTTTTTAATTACAACTTGCATACTTAACATTACCATGCAAGGCAAACTAAAGTTCCAGGCAATAATTATCACGTTCACGTTCGAATGTGCTTCAGAGAGTCCAGATCATCTAGGCTGCCACCCAACATCATAACAGAGGTTTGTGTTCATCAGGTCACTCGTTTTCAACCAGACTTGTGCATGTCATAGCTCCAACTATGTGTCAGGAGATCTGAGGAGCAGTGTTTGGTGTCCACTTAAACTCTAGAAACCATACCTTAAATCCTTTATCAGTCGAGCACAACTAAAAAAGAAATATATATATCGTCTCACTGTGTCCCGTCGGGTAAACGAAATTAAAATTGGAGGGGATACGATACCTGGACACTGTCATAATACATGATGTGCCAAACTGGATATGAACGGAGCTGAATAGCACTATCACCGGCATCTCGGCGTCGCTTGTATCGTGTCTCCTGAAAAAAAAAATCAAATGGATGGACAAGGGGGATGCTCGATGAAATCACAAAGAGGAAAAGAAAAGCTAACAGATATGTAATTACCATAGGTCGATGAACATGGGGAACCATAGGAGGTCGACCGCGCAGTTTATATGAGGAACGAGGGAGAGGAGATGGGCGGACATGAAACATTCGCCCAACGCCATCGGAAGAAAAGGGAACGGAAGGAGGCGCAGCTGCTATGCAATTAATGGCACGAATAAACAGCGGTGGTGCCGCCATAGGAGACGCTCTATGTCGCCGCTCTGCCTTCCTAAACAAGACGCTTGCACAGAGATGTTACAGAAGAGGGACTGGGCTAACCGAACTGCATAGGCCCAACAAAAAATGGCCGAGCAATTGCCGTTGTTTTGGCCCGGTTTACGTCAAGGCAACCAGATTCGTTAGTGGAGTAGCGGCCCTGTTACGTTGGCAGTCCATCAAACGAGCTTATATACGTGAAATGAACCAGCGACATCCGGTGGACGACTGGATGATCTGGAACGTTTAAGAGCACGATCGGACGGCTTAGAGTGTCAAATAGCTGTGGATAAGCCTAGGTGGTTTAGTTTTACTGTTTCTTAATGTATTATGTTTTTATACTATAACTGTTATGGTCACTGAATATGAGATTCAGAGAAAAACCCATACGCACGTGTAGAAACATAAACACACTATTATAAACCTTTAGTAATATCGCACAAACAAATTCGTTAATATTAGATGACCACGTTTTCATGGTCATGGACATTTTCTATGTCAATGTTAATGGGAGCACTAGGTAGAACCAAGTAGTTGAGATACTACGAGAATTGTTTTGATAAATAGTATCGTCGCAATATGATTATTTTGTTTGATTCCTTAGATCATGAGAATATTCAATGATGTTTACCGCAAGGATCATTTTGATATTCAAGTATCACACCGTAAACTGGGTGATAAAAAAGTCTAACACTAGGTGGTCACAAAAGCAATGTTCAGTATATCGCTTATCGTTAACTTATCTGTCAACCCATGTTAAGAGATATATCGGCTTATCGGCCGATAAATCGATTTTATCGGTTGACTATTTATTAGCCATTTTTATTGTATACCCTAAATTGTAACACTAAAACATCTCAAATCTGTTACAAAAATATATCATATCGGCACTAAAATCTCTGAATTATGAATATAGTATATTGTATTCAATAATACTAAAAATTCTATGATCGATGTCATTAGTCACATGTTCGAGTGATGGAAAATTGATATATCGGAAAATTTATCGGCATATCGACAGGTAAATCTCTTGTAAAACCGATAAAATGGCCCGAATAATAAACTCCACCGATATTCATTTATCTTATCGGTCACCACCTGATAAACGATAAATCGGCACATTGGATGATATTTTGAACAGTGACGAAAGTATTCATTTCATTGTGATATTTAAAGATTGATAATTACTCGTTTGTTTAATAGATAGATACATCCATGATCCACTCAGTGAAATAGAATCATTAAATAAGTCCGCGCATACAAAGACATGACACTAGTCATTGGATACTATATCACGGTAACGAGTTAAAGGAATCATGCCGTGTTTAATCACGATCTTATCATTTTTCTCGTCATGAGGTATTGATTGGTATCATGAAGTAATAGGAACTTAGTTAATTAACAACAAACATGTTTGACAGTTTTCTTCGTATAACTTGTAGGAATAATTATGAATATCCACGGTCCCTATATTGATTGTTGATTAGGAAAATGGTTTTTCAAATCATGTCTAATATTTATCGAACTTGTAGGGCTCACACACTTAAGGCGACAAAGTCTGTTGTTTGGATTGGATGGTCCATAGGAGAGTAGGGTATCATTCGAGTAATTATGACATGATAGAATTGATATTCAAGAGATATTACAGAGGACATGGGGTGTACCAGGATGTCACAAATATGTTTCTTACATCAATAGGTAATGGTCGATGTCATTACGATATCACAGAAACAAGTCCGGTGTCAATCCGAGTTGTTTCGGGAGAATTACCATAAGAGAGAAATAATGCTGGTGTAAGGAAGAATGTTATATGACATATAACAGAGGATATAAGATATCCCGGTATGCTATAAATATGTTTCTAACATTAGCAGATAAGGTGGATGATTTTATCTATAGGGGTCACGGGGTTCCGGAAGAGTTTCATAAGACTTTCCCTACAGGAGGATGCCGGAGGGGGAATATTTTCTCTTATGGGAAAATTCTAATTTTTGGGGCTTCCAGGTGGGGGAAATGGTCTCACAATGCGCATCACCATCCCCTAGGATTTTCCTGATTTATTTGATAAATAAATGAGGTGGAAAAAGGTGGGAAAAGAAAAAGGAAAGAAAAATAAGGTAGGGGGATTGGACTCCATCTAGGAGTCCAATACGATTCCCCCTAGAGGATATGGTTCGTCCAAGGAGCAGAGGGGAAACCAACCTCTACCCCTATGGAAGGTCTCTCCTTTGTCCCACTATATAAACCCATCCCTCCTCTATTTGGAACACACACAATTGCCATTCGAGCTTTTTTCTCTATCTTGGAATTAGAGATCTAATTAGAGACCCTCTAATTGAATTAAAGAGTCTAAATCGAACCTATCTAATTGGACCAAAGACTATAATTAGAACACTTCTAATTGGATTAGAACTTCTGGTTGACCCTATAATTGGTTTAAAACTTTTTCTAATTGAGAGATGACGATCATGTCTCAATTAGAACTAGCTCTAATATCTCTCTCTCTCCCATGTGTCAGGATCTCTCCACCTCAATATGAACCTGTGGTGCCTAGTCCTGGACGGTGAAGCGCTACAGGATTTTGAAGGACGTTTGTGTGCGAGCTCTCAGAGGGATAAGACGCGATACCCTTACTCTGCTAGATCCAGAATGTGAGATACGGGGAATGGCAATAGTCCCACCGCTAGGCTTAGCTGTGGGACTCTTCATGAGACATCATCGACATCGTCATCGATACTACTTCCGTGCTTCGTGTCGGTAACGAATCAGATCTATCCACGCATTTACCTACATAGTAGATCTTGTGTGTTACGTAGGACGGAATTTTTTTAAATTCTATTACGTACACCAATAACCACATCATAATTTATCTTATCTTCCATCATAGATTTCAATGTTCTCTGTTTTCCATCCCGCGGAAATGAATATGTAATCTCTCTTCCAGCATACTTTGCTCAAGCTTTGTCCTCGTGGCATCGAAGGAACCTTCTATGCACTGCTCATCTCCACTAGCAGCCCCATACCCCGTATCGAAGCCAAAACAAGAAATGAGGCTGTCTGTATAAAACGGCGTATATGGGCGCCCCTCCCCACCCACCGCGCCAAACCAAAACTCAAAAAAGGAAAACTTTAAATTTAAACAAATTTAATTCAAATTGTTAGGATTTTTACAATCTTAATGAAATTTAACTAAAATTAAACTACTCTACCGATAAGGCGAGAAGAGAGAATATGTCCTAGTCCTCTGGCTTGACAGTGTAGTCGTCGCGGTTGCTGGGCTTGGCCTCATGGTCGGTGGCGTCGGTGGCTCACCGTCGTCGTCCTCATTGTCAAGGTAAATTAGGGGCGCCCCGCTGATGCCAGGTGCTCCTCCAACCACGCGCACACGTCCTTGACAGGCAGCTCGATGCCTCGAACGCGGGGCCGAGTCCCTCGAAGTCTTCGGCGGTGGCGTGCACCTCCTAGAATGCATAGAGCTCTTCCATCTTCACCTCCGCCTTGATCTTCTTGGCGGGTGGCGGCTGCATGTGCGCGATAGAGCGGGAGCCGCGGATGACGAGGGTGTCGAGGCGGCGCACCGGTGTCCTGGCCGGCTCCGGCTTGGGGGCGTGCAGGTGAGGAGGCGCGGAGAGGCCAAAGGAGGAGGCAAGCTAAGGAGGACTCGGTGCCCACCTCTTCACCGACAATGGCGGCGTGGTGAGGTGCGGCTCGTCGCCGTTGGTGATGTGCGCCATGACGAAGGCGAGCGTGCGCCTTGGAATGCCCTAGGACGCACGACGTGCGGTGGCGTTGTGGTCCTGCGACAACGCTTCACAGCCGTCTCACCTATTTCCGGCGGCCGTGGTGGATGTGCCGAAATTCAATGCCGTATAGCTCGACGTTTGCCGGATCCCACTCTGGTAAATGGCGCTGCTCGTCGGCGAGGTAGTAGTAGTCCAGGACTTGGTTGTCTCAGTCGGTATCAGAAATGTGCGACGCGTCGGTATTGGGATACCAGAGACGCCGGTGCTGCATCAGTGCCGACGCGAATGTCCAGCGGCACCGGGTACCACACGTCGAAGAGCGTGGTAGCCTAAGCCTTGAGAAGGCCGAGTCGGAGAAGTCGTTTGGGGCGAGGTCATTGGTTGCCATCAACGGCGAGTGAGGTTGCTGAGTATGGTGAGAGAGAAGAGAGAGGCGAGAACGTGGCATGGCAAGAGAGTAATTTGGCGGAGCGCCCCGTTTGAAAGGCAAGACAGGCAAGCGGGCGCGTGTCGCTCATTAACGCCATCTCATGGGAAACACTTATGGGCCGGCCCATTTAATTAAGAGAGAAGGAAAGAAAATAAGCAAAGTAAGGGATCAAACCTGGGATCTCTGGATCGAGAAGGGAGCGCGCAACCATCCATCTACGTTTCCTTCCGTGTCTAAGCTTCTTTCTTTAATAATTGTATTGTCTTCTCTTTTTCTGTTTTTCATTTTCGCCTTCTTCTGTTTTTTATTTTCCGTTTTATTCTTTCTTTTTTGTTTCTTTTTTCTGTTTAGTTTTTAGTTTATGTTTTTATTTGAAAATATTCACCATTTATATTTTAAAAATATGAATCATGTTTCTTCTGTTTTAATGAACTATTTTTCAAATGTGGAAGTATTTTAAAAATTGAACCATTTTTAGTTTGAAACCATTTTTAGTTTGGAACCATTTTAAAAAATCACAATCATTTTCAAACTTTGAACCATTTTGGTTAATCGGTATTTTTGGTGCACCAGAAATTTTGGTTCAGTATTATTTTTGGTTCACCAAATTTTACGGTACACTATTTTTTTTTTGGTTAATCGGCATTTTTGGTGCACGAGAAATTTTGGTTCACTATTATTTTTTGATTCACTAATTTTTTTGCATCACTATTATTTTGGTTAATCGATATTTTTGGTGCATCGGAAATTATGGTTCACTATTATATTCGGTTCACCAAATTTTTTGGTTCACTACTAGTTCTGGTTCATAAAATTTTTTGGTTCACTATTATTTTGGTTCACCAAATTTTTTGGTTCACTATTAGTTCTGGTTCATCAAATTTTTTGGTTCACTATTATTTTGGTTCACCAATTTTTTTGGTTCACTATTAGTTTGGTTCATCAAAATTTTTGGTTCACTATTATTTTTGTTCACCATTATTTTTGGTGTATGTGCATTTTTCATTCACTATTATTTTTGGTTCACCAACAATTTTAGTTCACTATTATTTTTTGTTTATTGACATTATTTTTAAAAAATCTGATTGAAAAACTGTTCAACATTTTTTTATAAGTTGTTTTTTTCAAAAAAGAATCACTCGTTTGAAAAATTGTTCATTAAAAAAAATCACTATTTTCAAAAAAATAAATAATCAAAATCTTGTTCACGTTAAAAAATGTTCAGTTAAATTTTTTTCATTTTCAAAAAAATCACCATTTTATAATTTATTCATTTTCAAAAACTGTTCACCATTAAAATTTATTCATTTTTTACACTTTTCTAAAATTCCGAAACTATAGTTTTAAAATAGCTCATGCGTTGTCAAACTGTGGCCCATGTTTTGTCAGCTCGTGCGTGCGTGAGCTGATTAGCATTGCTGCCATTCGAACGTGCGTGAGCTGATGAACATTGCTGCCCTTCAAACGTGCGTGAGCTGGCCACATAGTTTGTTTTTAGGGCGCCTTTGTTTTCTTTCGCTCATTGGCATTTTTGGTTCACCTGAGTTTTTGGTTCGCCTTTGTTTTTGGCCCGCACGATTTCATCCGGCCCTACCGAACGCGACCCCCACGGCACAGGGTGGATTGGTAGCAACAGACGGGAATTGGGCGGTCTTTGGGGGCGGGCCTGCTTGATAGGGAAGGCCGGCCCTTTCCTTCCTTTTCTTTCTTTTTCGAGCTAGAAGACTAGATTCCGTTATCCAATCCTCGATCGGAGTCCCAGTCCTAGACGCATAAAGCTACCGAGTCCTGATCCTAACACAACACCTGCCTAGTCCTTTTTAAAACTTCAGAAGGGCGATCACGTACGTGCAGGGAAAAGGGTTTAGTACCTCCGCAAGCGCGAAAACACAAGAAAAAATACGCTCTCTGCAAAGCGCGATCATGGATATGAATTCATGGAATGTTTTTACCGGCGGCAGGTACGAACGCGACTTCAAGTTGATAATTTACTCTTTCTTTTCCTAACATAATCTATGTAGTACACCTCCTTTTGACATATGGAGTAGTACTTAATTGTAGATTTCCTTGCACATAGTGGTACCATGAGTTAATTCTAGGATGTTCATGTCTCATACACAGGATCAGACCTCACCGGAAGAATCCTAGAAGGGTGTTTTTATTTCTTTTCAAACAGAAGGCTGGATGTCTATTCTCCGGTACAAACAATGGTACCAGATGCATTGGCGTTCGTGGGACTGGATGTCTGCCCCGAAATCTCTTGGCGGAATGGGTTTTAAGGACTTTGTCCTGTTTAATCAAGCCATGCTCGGTAAACAATGTTGGCGGCTGGTGTCCGAGCCGGAGTCTCTGTGTGCGCGTGTCCTGAAAGGCCGCTACTTCCCACATACAGACTTCCTTTCAGCCGAGAAACCAAGGTCTGCCTCGTTTACCTGGCGATCAATTCTTTTCGGGAGAGAATTATTGTTGAAGGGTATCAGATGGGGTATTGGCAACGGTGAGAAGGTCCGGGTGTTATCAGATTATTGGCTCCCAGGATTCAAACCGGGCACGTTCAAACCTACTGTTCCACTTCCGGCAAATGCTAACGTCCGCTTGCTCATGGATGAGGAGGGGAAAAGGTGGGACCCTGACATGATCCGTACCTTCTTCTCTGCAGAGATGACATCGTCCATCTGTAGCGTCCCAATTAGCAAACTTGGAGGTGCTGATTTCATCGCATGGCCGCACGCACGGTTTGGCAATTATACAGTGAGATCGGCTTATAACCTTGCTAGGTCTGAAAAGTTCTTCTCACATCAGAAAACCGGGGGGCAAGGAGGTAGCTCCAGTCTGAGATCCCAAGAGCTGGAATGGAAGACCTTGTGGGCTATCAAATCCCCGGAGAAGATGAAGATTGTGCTTTGGCGCATGGCACATGACTGCCTTCCGACGGGTTACCAACTACAGCATCGGCGTATTCCGGCGGATGATAGGTGCGTGTTCTGTAGTAGACAAGAACGGTGGAGCATCTCTTCTTACTCTGCCCGTTTGCGAAGACGATCTGGGAGGCAGTCAATGAGACCCTGCCGGTTAAGTTGGGCACCAGCTCACTGCGTAACATGAGGCAATGGATCTTCGAATTTCTGCAGCGAGCCACCCCAGTTCAAGCAACAACCATGGCGGTGACTTGCTGGCATATATGGGAGGCAAGAAA
>JAPCYS010001928.1:0-19578 GCA_028641055.1 Alopecurus myosuroides | reverse complement strand
TTACGGTGCAATTTAATAATGAACGGTCGATCGGCTATCTCCCTAATGACCGATGGGCCTCTAATTACCGACGGTTTAAGGCAATAGCTCGGTAATTACCTATCATAACCGACGTTTTTCAAATGCCTGGCCGAGACAAAACATCCCTCGGGTATTACCGTGTAATAGCCTAGGGTTCTTTCTAATAGCGACGGTACATGTAACAGGGTCGATTATCATGCGTGATAATAAACAAGGCTTTGAGCTGGTTATGCGGGTAATTATATATTATTATCTTGTACATTTGAGTCTATGTGTGATGAGGTTAACCTAACTTGTTGACCTGTGTGTAGTCTTTGGCAGAGAAAGGAGGAGGAGATTATGATGTCATAACGCAATCAGTTGACCCGGTAAGTTTAACACATCCTAATGTATCTCAGTGGTAGGATTGCAACAATAAAACTTAGACTAATGCATTCTTTTGTGTTACATATAGTCCACATCGGATTCTGTAGTCAGATTTGAAAGGAGACAAGATACTCATCGTCAACATGATACTGAAAAGGTTTGATGCAGATTCTCAACTTGTGAAAAGATTGTTATATGCTAGCTATATGCTTGCGAGGCGGCAAAGTGTTATAAGTTGAAAATGGTAAGGGACATGCACCTAATTAGGCCACTTTTAACACACTAGCTTCTTTACATTGGTATTTCCTTCATAAAGTGGGTTAAAATATAAGAGAAAAATTTAACCATAACTGGTCGTGCTTGACATTGGTCTGTCCATAACTGGTTGTGTCTGACACTGGTCTTGTTGGAGACATTGTTTTGAGAATTAGGATTATCTTCAGGGTGCAAACCCAAGGTCTGGCATTAATTGGTTGTGTCTTACACTGTTCTTCTTGAAGACGTTGCTTCTGAAGAACTGGACATCATGTGTTGTTTTGGTGGTGGTTGTGCGGCTGTTGCAAGGACTGTAACTCTGTAGCGAGACTTTTCTTTTTATTTCTTCTTCTTATTATCTCTTGGCTGTGAGCATCAGTAATGGCTCTGCTTATTGCGTTGTTGTAGAAGCTATGTGTAATTTATATCTCCGCGATATTAATATATATCTATCTATCTATTTTATACTAAAAGCAATATACGGATGTTATAACAAAGCCACCACGTTGAGCCACATCATCTGAATTATTTTGATAGTTTGATCTTAAATTAACGATCATGATTAAACATAAGATTAATAGTTACGTAACTACATAATCCGGTTGTTGACACGTTCTATAAAATAACACAAACAAACAATTAAACGTTAACTCTTATAGGCTATTTTAGATCTAAAACGTTGAATTTTATTAAATTATTCCCACCGCTTCTCCTATCCCGTACGCGGCCCAGATGAACGACTAATTAAAGCATAAGGCTGATCACAATAGGCATGAACTTAGCAGTAACATCACACACTCCAATACAATTTTGCTTATGTGGCACATATTTAATGAAGAGAGAGTTGCTTGTGGCAACAATGAGTCTATAGCCTAATAAATGCATCGTTGCATGACACTACATACATGTCACTCCCCATTGTGGAGGTAATAACATAGTCTAGAAAAGTGTGTAGGTTACTAGCATATGGTATTCCCCATTTTGACCAGCCTAAGAACCCTGACGTTTGTAAAAGGAATCACGAAAATAAACCGTACCGTAGCGACGCCGGCATGCCCCGTTGGTGTCCCAGTCTTACAGGTACTCCTTCCACCGTAGAGATGCAGCAGAAAGGATGTCGCCAATGTGACAAGGCTGGAAGACACCGGCTGGCTCCTTCAGGTGGCTCGCAAATCAAACTACTATATCAACTTGCAGCAGAAGCATGCCGCTTGATGGATTCTGTCAATCTATCCAGGTCTCACCTAAGTAGCTCTTTCTAGATCGACTCCTGTAACGTTGATATGTACCTGAATTGCAGGTTTAAGAAAAAAGATTCCGCTCTGTAATAGTCAGAACTTCTCTGAAACCATCTACATAAGTCAGAAGCTATATAAAATTATGTCAAGGTGGCTGTCGGATAATATACATGAAGGCGATTTTTGTAGACATTCTCTAAAACCATCTAAATAAGTCTTGCACACACCTTTGTTTCTCTAATTAATGTCACACACACTACAACACGGTATGCATTTTGGGGCACTTCAAAGTGCCCCTAAATGTCATTTTTTCCCCAAAAAACTATTGGGGCACTTTTAGAAAACGCCACTAATACCTTTGACTCTAAAGGTTTTCGACGCACTTTCTGAAAGTGCCCCGAAAAGTGCCCCAACATGTCATTATTTGAGGGCACTTTAAGAATTGCCCCTAAATCATGTAAGGGCACTTTGTCAAAATGCCTCATGTACATTTAAGGGCACTTTGTCAAAATGCCCCCAAATGTTTTGGGGGCATTTAAATAAGTGCCTCAAATACATTTTAGGGTACTTTCTCAAGTGCCTCAAATACATTTAAGGGAAGTTTGTCAAAATGCCCCCAAAGGTTTTTTGGCACTGTGAGAAGTGTCGGTAATACAATTAAAGGCATTTTCATCCAATGCATCAAATACATTTAAGGGCACTTTGGAAAACTGCCCCAAAATATATTTGGAGGGACTTTAAGCATGTGCCCCTAATTCAATTAGAGGTATTTCCCTTTGGAGGTATTTTCCAATTCATTGTACTATAGCAGTTTACATCAGTTTACTCATAGCAGATGATATAAATTCTGGCACAACACAAAATCACTGAACATCACAATATCACCATATCTAACATCTGTTCATCATGATCTTAGTACGAATGACATAATTATGAACATAATTTTTCAAAACAGTACTTTGCAACAACTCCTCAGTTTTGTAGGTTCCTGAATCCAGTTCACATGAAAATCACTTCCTCAATCACTTCCTGAATCCAGTTTTGAAGCTTTGTAGCTTTTCATCTGTAAATGACATGCAAATCATATTTACAACTGTAGTTCACATGGAAATAATTCTGCAAAAGAACTACAGTTGACATGGAAGAACATGTAACTTCCGATATACTTGTCGTGATATGTCATCTTTTTAGTGACAACTCCAGTCTGTGGATCAGTATGTATGACATCTGCAAGAACCACTATGTCTGCTTGTGTAACCTGCAAGCCATTATCATTCACAATCAATAACCTGCAAGCTATGTAAACAAGAAATCAGAACAATCTAGTTACTTACATTTCTCTTTGGCCATCTGATACAATGTGATTTGAGCATGTCTTATCAGAGTCATCCTTCCTTTAGGTTCTGGCAGTGCAGTAGGACTACGTAAAACTATCTTAACAAGAACTTCAACAAAATCTGCACTGCTGGTTTTTTGCATTATCCCAATTGCAACCAAATTCACACAATTTGGTGATGTTAACACCACCTCCATCCCAGATTTTATGTTTTCACTCTGCAAAAATGTTGACAACAATTATTTATTCATGACCAACACTTATACATCCATGTTATTATGTGTATTTCAGTATGAAGTAAACAAACCTGCAACGGTCTCCTTCGGTGATTGTTCACATGATCATTTTGTATGTTAACATCACTTTGCTTCGTAGCTGCCCTCTTCGGTGATTGTTTATTCATTTCTACCTTCTCCTCTTTTATTTTCTGGAACTTAACATTATCTTACAATAGTTGCTTGTAAGATACTTTTGGCTTTATTGTTAGGGGTGCAGTAGTAATGTTTGTTGAGTCATCATCTTTTTCTGTCTGCTTCTTCTCCAATCTCTTGCTCTTACACTGTAGCTGCATCAATGTTTGACTATCATCAGGTTCTGATTCAGCATCTACAACTGTTGTTTGGCTTATCACTTGGCTTGCTTCATATGATTTCTTCTGACTACTTCGTTTTGTTTTTGCTTTTTGACTTGCTTCACCTACTGCGATAGTATCTTTCCTAATTTCACTTGCTGACATATCTTCAAATGATGCTTCATTGATCTTCCTCTTTTGTTTCTTTGAAGCTTTTCCTTCAACATGCTGACTTGATGTTGGTACAACTCCTTGACTTACTGTTACAGTTACTGGTGTTACTTGGCTTCTGATAGGTGTAACTTGGCTTGCTTCAGATGATTCAATGTGTTTGCGTCGTTTTGATTTGCTTCTGTCTCTATCTTATGTTGATGCCAGTATAGGTTGACCGGATATTGAGCCCAACTGATCCACTCCTCCTTGTAGTTCACTTCCTTTTTCTTGATTGCACTTATTCTTTCGTTTGTCCAATGGATCCAATCCTCCTTCATGGCATGCATTTGCTTCAATGATGCTTACTGCCCTACTGTTACTCTTACTCTTCTTATCCACCACTTCTGCTGCTATTTGGCTTCCACCAGACAGCTTCCCTGTTGTTGCTTCTTGGCCTGCAGTTGGTGCACTACTGTTACTCCTCTTAGCGGCCACTTTTGATGCTTCTTCTCTTTCACCAGACAACTTTCCTACTCTAGCTTGTTGTCCTTTAGTTCCTGCACTTACAGTTGAACTGCTGCTACCATTTTGATTCACTGCTGCTGTTGACTCACTGCTCCCAGGCTTCAGATTCAGTGTTGTTCCTTCTTTTCTGCACAGATTCTGACTGATTGCTGCCAGTGCTTGTTTTGCTGCTTCAAGTGCAGATGCTCCTTGAGCTCTGACCGTTGTCTCATTATTTTTCTTACCATTTTCCTCATGGTTATCCTTTTCATGAGCTTCATTCCCTACTTCCTTTTTTTGTGTTGAATCTTCTCCACTTTTTGTAAGCAGATATTCAATCTGCCCTCCCTGGCTCTGGGCTTTTTCTATTAGTGTTGTCTGGGTGGCCATAAGTGTTCATATTACCCCTTTAAGTTGCAAATTCTCTTCTTTTGCATCCTATAATGACAACATTGCTTGTTGTAGTACTTGTGATTGCTTGCCACCACTACCACCAACCAACAGACCAAACCCATGCATTCTCGAATGTCTTGCCTGCTTGAATACTGTTGAGTACAAAGCACCATCTATGTGCTCTTCTCCCACCAATGCTGGATTTTTTTTCAAGACAATCATTTATTTCTGCATGTTAATATATGAAACACAAATTATGACATGTAGTTAGGCTACCTACAATTTTATAGGAAAATAAATTATGAGATGCATCTAGGCAACATACAATTTTACTTCTCGATGTACAAACACTACAGCACAAGTCTCATCTATTATACTAGGCAACAAAAAAAACGATGGGTTGCTGTCAGTCACTTGCAATTGTGTTGTATCGGATGCAACAGGTAGAATAAATTATGCTTGCAGCTAGGCAAGTCTCATCTATTATACTTGCAGCTACGTAGAATAAATTATGCTTGCAGCTAGGTAGAATAAATTATGCTTGCAGGACAAGTCTCATCTATTATACTTGCAATTGTGATGTATCTACAACATGAACATGAGCACATCAGATGCAATAGGTAGAATAAATTATGAAATGCAGCTAGGCAACATACAATTTTACTTCTCGAGTAAACATCCACTGGATTTCCATCCTTCCTTGTGTGAACAACACGGTACAGCCCAGCCCTGGACACTAGTATACCCAAATTCAGTTCCTGCAATTTTGCACATGTACATAAGTATTTTCACATCCAATGTATTATGTATCAATAATTTTTTGCAATTTTTTTTTTTCAATATACCATCTGATCATGGACAACTGCAAAAGGTCTAGAACCAGCTGTGTGTTTTGAATTTAGTTGGACTTTCCTTCAAGCTTTATTTTTTATTGACATTTCCTGCACACATGTGATGCAATGAATTAATAACCAATTATGGAAACTATATATTTAATTAACAAGCAAAAAACCTAATGTTAAGTTGGTACTAGTTTAGAACTTGCCATGAATTTCTCAGACCTCTAGTATCTAACAAGCCAAGCCCACTGTTTATCTGGTATTCTTTCATCACAACCATTCGCTATATTTTCCAATACAGGCTTCTTTGCATCATAATAAATCTTCCTCAAGTGCGACCTAAAAGCTCTCCACTTTTTACTTGCTGATTTCATCACCCATTTCTTGTGGACATCTTCAATTTCAAAAAAAAATCATGTTTACAAATTATAGTAAACATGGTTACACACATGTTGTAGGTTTAGAGTAAATATGGTTATTGATAATCTAGATGAATGTTGTAATACCTTCACAGCCATCCAAAACTTCTGCTTCTCAGAAAATGGTACTTTTCTCCAACTTTTGGCAGCAAGAGATACATCTTTACCTTTAACTTGACTGCTCACAAAATTAGCCAGTTTTGATGTTTTCACTCCACAAGGCCACCCTAAGTGGTTGAACTGTAGTTTTACTTTCCTGTTAGGACCATGTTTTTTCCCAAAACTTCCTCATCTCAGTTGGTCGCCTGGTTTTCTTTTTTGCAGTTTCAATATCCACTTGAGCAGCCACCTCTTGATTTTGATTTTGTCGCTCCTCTTATTCTTCTTCTTCTTCTTCTTCTCCTTCTGCTTCCTCTTCTTCTTCCTCTTCTTCTTCTTCCTCTTCTTCTTATTCTTCTTCTTCACTGGTACCTTCCTCAGTTTCTAGCAGTTTGTAATTTCTTGTATCATCAAAAGGGTGAACTTGATGCTGATAGCTTGTCTCATCAGATGAATAACCTTGCTCACATTCTTGTTGTATGTCACCTGGATCTTCATATTTCCTAGCATCCTGAAACATAAACATATCTTAAGTGTGAATATCAATGGAAGCAATCTCACATTGTTGAGAGTAGTACAAGCCTACAATTTGCAGTTCTTACTTCTAGTTGGGAGTAGTACAAGCCTCTGGCCTTAGCATCCTTCAGTAAATTAAGTCTGAAGTCTTCATTTGTTTTAAGTTCAACTACAGGTAAATCCATTTTTTGTAACTTCCTTTTCAGTTCCTCTAACATCTTTCCCTCTTTTTCTTTCATTGTTCTTCCTGCAAATATTACAAGAAAGGTAATGTAAGTCCATTCCATAAAGGTAAATTCATGAGCTTGCCAGCATATGAAAGAACTCACATGGTTCACAATTGGATCCATATCATAATAATCTCGTACTGAAGGCGTAATAACAGCATACCAATCAATATCTATTGGGTCTTGCATATATTAAACTTGTTTTTCTTGGCTAGCTAGAATAAAGGGTTCAAATTTTGGGTCCTTGGCATTGTGAACATGGTTAAAATTGACCTCTGTGATCCCAAAACTAGCTAACTCCCTTACACCCATTCTTTTTACCCAGTCACATTTGAATACGACTACATGTCCAATATTGGAATAATTTAACTCCAGAATCTGAGCAACTCGCCCATAATACATGACATCTCCTACAACTGGGTTATCATCTCTACCCTTAGAATAACTAGAAGTTTGCGCAACAAGAGAGACACCATCACATTGTGTTGCCTTCCCTAATCCATACAAAGTAGTATAATAGTTACTCCCATTAATACAGTAGCTATTGAAAGATTTGACCATCATATAGGGTTGTTGTGCCAATGCTATAATTTCCTCAGGTAGAACAACTCCTTCATCTCGGAGATGTTGTACCTACAATAGAGGATAATATTTGTAAATAATACTTCATGTACCATATTATAAAATATATTTTTTTAGATATTTGTAAACACATAGATTTTGGTGCTTACATGGTCAACAAACCATGTATGTAAACTACCATGGTGAGCATTTTTAATCTCCCTCTTGGTCTTTCTTTCTTCCAGCTGACAGTAAATCTTTGTGTTGCCTGAAGGGTTGAACATATGTTACATACTTGAACCATTTATGGATGTGATTGTTACTACAATGATCATCTGTGCTTGCAACTTACTGGGCATATTCTTCAATCCCTGGATAGTTCACCAGAACACATTTTTGAGCTTGTGTCCATGATGTGCTATCCAATTTAATTGTCGAAAAACTAGACGTTGGCTACCGATTCTCCTCAGGTATTTTTGGTTATCAGCTGTAGAACTGTAACCATGTCTTGGTGCTTTATTAATGCTGGTTGTGGTATCATGCAAATACCTAGAGCATAAATTAAGACTCTCTTCAAACTGGTAACTCTCTGCAATAGACCCTTCTGGGTGACTTGTGGTTCTAACAGAGTTCTTCAATTTACCTACAAACCTCTCAGTTGACCACATATCTCTGTAATGCACTAGCCCAACTATTCTTAGTTTTGTTGATAGGTGCATGGTTAGGTGCACCATTATGTCAAAAAATGCTGGAGGGTATATCGTTTCCAACTGACATAAAATTACTGGAATTTTAGACTCCCACTCCTCAACTTCCCCAACATCTACCATCTTACTATACATTGCCTTCAAGTAGTTACACAGCTTTATCAGTGGTACAGATACACTGTCTGGCAGTGATCGACACAACGCCAATGGCATTAAATCCTACATTACGATGTGGCAGTCATGTGTCTTCATGCCAACTAGTTTTTTCTTCTGTACGTCTACCTTGTAAAAAAAGTTGGATGCATATCCATATGGAAATCTTGCAAATTTTAGGACCATGCAGAAAATCTTCTTTCCTTGTTTATTTAGTTGGTAAATAGCTCTAGGTATTACAGGTTTAGCTCCTCTTGTATCAGCATGCAATTCAGATCTTATTCCCATTTCTTGTAGATCCAGCCTAGCAGTCAGTCCATCTTTTGTTTTATGATCTACATCAAGTATTGTACCAACAATATTGTCAAATACATTTTTCTCTATGTGCATGATATCTAAATTGTGTCTGACAAGAGGTGTTTTCCAATATGGGAGGCAGAAAAACACACTCCTTTTTTGAATTTCACTTCCACACTGTGTTCAAATATGTCCTCTGTACAAGCTTTCTTCCTTTTGTTATCAGATCTCTTGGGCTTCTGTAGTTTCCCATATTCTGTGTGTAGACTTACAGTAATGTCAGATATTTCCTTCCCTGTGAGTTGGATTGGAGGCCCTCTCATCTCAAATTTTCCATTAAAAGATGCTTCATCAAATCTGTAGACATGGTTGTCATCTAGGAATCTTCTGTGACCTAAGAAGCATGTCTTCTTCCCATATGTTAAATGCCTTGTATAGGTGTTAGTTAGACAATGTGAACAAGTCCGTTGACTCTCTCCAGTCGAGCTGCCCCTTCATAACCAATCAGTGATAGTCTACAACAAAGCTGCTCTCAGGAGGAACTTTTTCCCAATGACATTATCATATGTCCACACTCCAGGTTTCCAAAACTCTTGTAGATCTTCCATGGTTAACTGCATGTATATGTCCATTTCCTTTACAGGTGATTTCCTTCCATGGACAAGTACATTTAGGATGAAATTGGATTGCTTCATGCATATCCAGGGTGGAAGGTTGTAGGGAATAAGAATAATGGGCCAGATATTGTATGTTGTATTCATGTTCCTAAATGGGTTGAACCCATCAGTGGCCAAGCCTAACCTAAGGTTCCTTGGTCAGCACCAAATGTCTTGTGTACTGAATCAAAGTGTTTCCATGCAGGAGAATCCGTAGGGTGCCTTAGCTTACCATCTCTAGTCCTACTAGCACTCTGCCAGGTCATATGTGGTGCTGTTTTTGTTGACATAAAAAGTCTTCTAAGTCTAGGCTTCAGTCTGAAGTGTCTGATCACTTTGTGTGGAACCTTATATTCCATTTTCCCAGATACTCCTGTCTTCACACTTTTTCATCTGCTACTTTTGCAAACTGGACACTCAGAAGCATTTGAGTTGACACCTCTAAACATAATGCAGTCATTTGGACATGCATCGATACTGTCATACCGTATGCCAACATACTTTATGTACCTTTTTGAGGCATGAAATTTTTTAGGCAAAGCTTCACCATAACCTTCTGGTAGTATATCTCTAAATACTGAAAGATACGCATCCTAGCAGGAAATGGGAATTTTCCAGGTGTTCTTGATGTTCAGAATTTTTATGAAGAATTACAACTTAGACATTGCTTTGCAGCCAGGAAATAAATCTTTGCTGCCATCTTCTACTAAAGTTTTGTACGCTTCAGGATCACAATCAAACTCATCACTTGAACTACCATCTTCACTATTCCCATCAGCATCATCATCCTCACTTTCCCCTAAGTGTGCATTGTCATACATCCCAAAGGTGTCTACCAACAATTGGTTCATCTCATCACTGCCAACATATTCTTCGGGCTCACTGTCAGAGCTACTTTCAACATCAGGTTTAGGGTTTTCAATTTTTTCACCATGGAATACCCAGGTTGAATAACCAGGAATGAACCCATTGCATACTAGATTCTCTATAACCAGCTGCTCAGTTTTCCAGAACCTATTCCCACAACAATTGCAAGGACAGAGCAATCTACTGAACATGCCAGCATTCTCTGCGGCATAGCGTACAAATTTTCTAACCCCATCTTCATAAACCCTTGTTGACCTAGGTGCTGACATCCATGTTTTTTCCATTTGTACTCAACTACTTTTCAGCTTCAACCTACACTGATCAAAATAGAGCACACTCAAAGCAGAGACACATGATCAAATTGAACCTACATACAATTACTCCTTAGTTAAATTCCTCAGTTAAAATCCTTAGTTAAATTCCTCAGTTAAATTCCTTGCAATCAAGAAACCAAAATGGTTTACATGATTTGAGTGATGATTGATGTGCACTGTTTATTAGGTTTTACCCTTAATTGTTAACTAAAGGGTCGTAATTATTTTAAATTATTGTGACCATAATGCTGGCAGACCTTGAAGTGAGCATCTCTATGGAAGGAAAATTTTCCTACTGGATTTGTCAAATTTATTACAATATAGCTTACATAGTTATAGATAAGTTATCTGTTCTAACTGGTGAAAACAAGAAGCCCGAGTGGTTGGGTACTTTCCTTGGTCTCTGGTCGACAACTTCGAGTGGAGACTCGGCTACACTGCCTGTTTCGGCATTGTCTATGTGGACTACAAGACTCTGAAGAGGTACCCCAAGGACTCAACCTTCTGGTTCAAGAACATGCTCTCCAAGAAAAACAAGAAGAACTAGTAGTGCATACTGTGGTGTATGTTCATTGATGTTGTTGCACTGCTCCGACTCGTCATTGTTGTCTTGATCGAGCTCTACGTGTTCATATTCTCCTCTCTCTCTCTCTCTCTCTCTCTCTCTCTCTCTCTCCCCTTCTGTGTGTGTGTGAACTTTCAGGTTTCAGTGTTGATGAACTAAGTTTGTAGTTTGATCCATGCATGTTTTGGGCTTAGTCTTGCATAGAACACTAGTTAATAAACGCTTAGAAATCTAGGATTGCCCTTCCCTTGATTCTGCTAAGGAATTTCTCTCTAAACTTTCTAAGTTTCTTACCACTGGTCTCTGTACTAAAGAACTAGTTGTGCTCTTATGGTTTGATATAGTGTAAGATTGTGTCTATAGCACCAATTCCAATGGGTTACTCACTATGGCTATGCTCTTTACTTAACTGAATTCTCTGTTTGTGAACACTTGGTCTTAACTGAATGTTACACTGAAGATTAGTGCACTGGCCCGTGGATTACTTTAATGAACCGAGTAGATTACTTAACTGAATTCTCTGTTTGTGAACACTTGGTATTTTGTTTCAATATCCCTAGTGTAAATCATTGGTGAGTATAGGGAACAATAATTTAGTTAATTATGCATTATGGGGCCTCCATTGGAGTGTATCCAAGCACAATTTCTTTTTAATGCTTTCCTGCGCTCCTAGAAAAATCTCTAAGCTTAGCTATGACCATATCGTTTCCTTGTAGCTATCTTAGTCTATGAAAAAGATAAGAACATATGTTGATGTCACTTAAATCCTACTAGCAAGTGATGAGTGACTTTGGCCTGGCTGGCTAGCATGGACCTCTAAAAATGCCAAAATCTCTCCCAAAATCCCTCTCCACACTGGATGTCACAATAATTTCATGTAAATTGCACTCCTAAGCTGGATCTTTATTGAAATAAGTCACTGTAGTGCATCTGGCACTTCACACTTGGTACTGGTACTGCTTTTATATACGATATCCATCTGATGTTTCTTTCATGTCTTACTAAGAAAATTGGTGAATTGTTGCCTGCTTAAGTTCATGAATACTGGTACTTGGCAATCTACTTTCATCTTTGCCTTCCATTAGCTTTCCGGTATACTGCTGATACTTCAATTTTTCTCTAGAATTTCCAATTGCCTCTAGTTTTCACTTATGCTCGTCATATTTACGGTTTCTTTGTAATCTCAGCTCCAACTTGATCAACTTAGTGTTGATCAGGTTCAAGAGCCATCCAAAATCAAAATGCCGCAGCCCAAGGGTGGTGGCAACATTCTAACTCTAAAAACTGCTATGTTTTGCTTGTGTGCGGGTACTGATATTCATATGACCTCCTGTTTTGCTACTGATAATCTGATATTCATATGATAATCTGATGTTCATATGACCAGACCAGACTGTCGCTCGCGCCCTATGTACTGATGTGCTACTGCCACCGTATTTGCCGCCCTGGATGGGGCAACGTGATGTGTGACGCCTACAAAACCAGGCACAGCCTATACACCCTTCTACAACCCAGCAGGAGAGGCCTCTGTCTTTTCTGCTGCTTCCTCTTTACTCCTCAACCCAGCAGTAGGTATATATAGTTCACATTTGAAATATTCAAAGCATTTCATAATTTTTAACAGTTGGTGGGAGTACCAATAATAATCTGATATTCATATGACCCGAATATCACGCAAATTTAATTTAAATTCGTTGTGCACATTCAGACACATGATGAGGGCGAGGACATGGCACTGACCTGACGAATTTGGACGAGGTGTCCGTGCGAGGTATGTGTTCCTCGGATCCATGGAGGGGTCCTCGAGCTCCTTGTTACGCGGCGAGGTAGGGGTCCTTAAGCTCCTCGTTCAGCAAGCGCAAGGTGAGGGCGAGCTTAGTGAGCAAGCGTTGGAGAGGGCGACTGGGAGACGGTGGGAGATGCGGCGGAGAGCTTGGAGACGAGGCCGTGGCGACGGGACGATGGCGAGGAGATGAGATGAGGCCCTGGCGACGAGGCGACGACGAGGCGATGAGGCCGTGGCGACGGCTAGGCGGTGGCGATGGCGACAGGGCCGTGGCGATGGCGACTGGGAGGCGACGGGGATGGATTTGGGGATTTAGGTATTTGGGTTCTATTTTTACGAGGGGGTTCGCATAAAACGAACAAAACTTGGAAGGACATAACTTAACTACTTAAAAACTTATGAGTACTTTTTTTTTAAACTTCCGACCGTATGACCGGCGAGACCCAAAGCCGCAAGGGGGTTCGTTCATTTGCTTCCTCGCCGCTAGGTTTTCCCCGCCGCCGGTTAGACGAGAGCGGCGCCGCGTCTGCGCCGCTGCAACGACGTCGCCGCCGTATGCTTCCTCGCCTCCTACTGCTTCCTGGCCCCGTTAGGGCTTCTGCTACGCCGACTTCTGGTAAGCCACAAACCTAACCCTAACCCCGTTATGCTTCTTCTTCTATTTGATAGATCCAAGATCTTGGTTAGGTTTGTTGGTGGTTATAGTGTTGGCCACGAGCATGCTGGGATCCACGAACCCTAACCCTAACCCTCTCTCGCACCTTTCTCTCTCTGTCTCTCTCTATCCACGCGCACACACAAAATCGGCTAATGTAAAACCTGTAAGATTCAATACTTAAATATGTTTGGGATTTATATTGGGCCGGAACCCCGCCCACAAGATTCATGGACTTAGACTCATGATTTTTCCTCATGCTTTCCAATTGTTTCTCTCCCTTCACGGTCGTCGTTCCGTTTTGACTAGTTTGATGCCACCTAGGAGATAATTTTCAGGACAAAATAGGATGTTGGAATTTCTATTCCAGGGAAATCATCAAATTGAAAAGTCTTTCCAACTTATGATATGATATAGTGCAGTTTGTTCAAATTTGTAATAGTGCAGTTTGTTCAAATTTAACTGAAAGTCATACTTTTCCCACGCTTATCTATTTTACTGTTTAATTTGACCTTTGATCAAGCTGTTAGCATAATCTGGTTTACAGACAATGTGACACGCGGTCAATCATAAGTCCATGATTAACTGGACAGCTTTTATATGACTGCATCGTAGAGCTTATACAGAAATTTGCACATGGTGAGTAGCAGCACATATTTATTTTGTTATGACATTATGTGTGACAAGTTGAAATTGTCATGTTCATTAAAAAGTGTCATAGAGGGTGTTAAACAACACTTTTTGGTTCTGACCTAGGTTTTTTTCGATGCTTAAAGGATAAAGTATTAGCTGCATAGTGCTTTTCTTTGGCATGGTTATTGTTTTGAACTTCCTATCATACTTTACAATGTTAGAATGTTATCCTGCACATATGGATGTCCATACTTCCCTGTTCCTTTGAATTTCCATTTTGGCCTTATGAGTTTACCTGCCAAGTCAAAGCACCTAGAATAAATTTTATTTATCTAGATACACTTGCACTCCCTTATCTGTACAAGTATAATGATTAATCGCTGAATTACCTTCCCAGTGCAATGTCAACTTGGGCATGTGCACAATAGAGGTATGCGTTAGAAAAGAAACCACATAATTTGGTGTCTGAGGTGCATGAAGATGAATAATCCAACTTGGAAGCACTAGATATGGCCATATCAGCCTCATCGAGCTGATTGAGCCGGAGAAGAGCTTCTGCTCTTGAGGCAAAGAGCTGCAAGTGGTGAATTACATAAGTATGTGTTCTTTAATTAAGAAATCGCTAGTGAACCAAAAGATTAGATAATGGGAAGGATCGAACCAGAGCAGAGGAGTCAGCTCCAGCCGCAATAGCGGCATCGCATTCCCTCAGCACATTGTTGCAGTCCCCAACCTTACGTGAATCAAGACATCTTCCCAGGTGCTTTTCCACTGTTTGTAATTTGTCACAATAACAGCTTCCTCCACACCACTGAACTGGACGACTGAAACACCTGTACGTTTTAAGCCGCCAAATGGGAATGCATCAGACAAAGAATATAGATAACAACTTGCATCATTGCTACAAGATAAGAGAGAGCTAGGAAAAGGACACAGGAATGTGATTGAATTATAAACTTCCAACTGGCATTAGTGTACATGTTTCCGAGGGAAAAAATAGCAAAGTACAAAATGCCAGCAAAATGTATGTCACGAGAAGATTTGCTTGCAGGACAGTAAACACTATTCCAACTACTACCAACTCGTGCTACAACCTCATGCCTATCAGCAAAAGTCAAGATTGCAGAACTAATGTACTATACATGTTGCTCATCTGCAAGTAAACATCATGGAATGCAGGCACAAGATACAAGCAGAAGTTGGACATGGTTGATCAAAGAGGATTGCCCATTCCAATTTGGGAAACTATAAAAGAGAGTAAAATATGTATTTGACATTTGTCGCAAAGTTAACCTAGCAAACAAAAAAATAGGAGAGTGGCTTCCAATCCATATGGTTTGGTTGCACTGCACATAAGTTAACTGCCAGTCCTTTGGTAATATTTCTTGAAATACTCCCAAATTTTTTGATAGACAGGTAGATCGATCAACTTGAAATTTGTCAGACATCTATTATGATTACCTTCTTTAAGATTCCACACTTACAAATATGCAATTTTTATGCTTGTATGCTTGTCAGTGTACTATTGTAAGAATGCTTGTCAGTATGAGAGCTAAAGAGCAACTACTATGAAGTAATATCACCTTAATTTTGATGTACTTTAAAATGTGTTGCTTTCAAATTGCAGGGGAAAAATGGCAAGTGCAAAGAGGGTCATAATCGTTATCCATGAGGACAGTGATGAGGAGGCAAGGGAAGTGGTGCAGAAGAGTCAGAATTCTGCAGATGTAAATATTGTTGCTCCTGGTCCTAGCACATTCACCTCTGGTCTAGTAAATACCAACAAGGGAAAAGATGATATCCATCCTAATTTCTGGAAGAGAATGGACCAGAGGAAGGAGGAAGGCACTATTGATGGTGACCTGTACAACTATTACAAGTCTATGCAAGCAGGATTTACCCATGAAGCTGAAACACACAAGTCTGCTCATACTTCTGCTCCTACTACTTCTTCTGTTCCTAGCACACAAGAGAAACTTCTTTTTAGAGGTATGTTCATATACACAATTCCAAAATTGTATGCACATACAAAATGGAGAGTACTGTACTAATTCTAAAACTCAATCTGTTGTAGGACCTACTGAAGTATGTGGTGCTGAGAGGAAATCATTTGATGAGTTATGCATGTTTGGTAATGACATGTATATCACGAAGGATCAGCAAAATTGGCTTGTAGAGTTCTTCCTGGCTGCCAAATCTAACAAGTTCAGCATCAAGTTCTACGTTCACAGGATGACTAAATCAAATATAATTGAAGGAAAGAGCAAAATGGTAAGATAGTATTACACTTTTCAAGTATCTTCCAGTATATGAATCTGAAACTTGTTTGCTTAGGTGATAAATTGTTTACTTATGTTTAGTTACAGAGGGCAGTGAAATTGTTGTTTGACACAAATTTCTTATTGGTGACAGGACATTGGTGCCAAGTTTTCTAAAACTTTCATGCATGCGCACCTCGAAGTAAATGAAAAGGTACCTGTTGACAAGATGGTATCTGTAGAGAGCAATGTTAGCAGCAAGACCTTCAAGATGAAGATAAAGAGAGGAAAGGGAAGGAATAGTGTCATGAAGACAACAGACTGGGCAAAAGTTGTCAAAGAGTACAAGATTCAGGAAAATGCTATTTGGTTGTTCAACTTCTCAGCGCGTGCAAGAGGAGAACTTGAACTCCTTATGGAACACCTACCATAGGATGCTAAGCCCTTAGTAGGAAGTACTTTTGTAAGAATACTGAAGCGGCAACCTTTGTTGAACTCTACTAGAAATATGTATTTCGAAGTGGTAGTCTGTGTTGAACTTTACTATATCTATGTATACTCAAGTGGCAACCTGTGCCTCACCTTTTGTAAGAGTGCTAAGTAACTGGAAGTCTGTATGGTCCTATGTGCTTTATAATAAGCACATATGTATAGTTTGTCGACTTTGTTTAAAACTTCCTTACTCTCTTGTGTGTTTTTGTCGACTGCATTTAAATTCAATTGTCCATGTGTGGATACCGTTCCTTCGATGTTCTGAATTGTGTATTCAGGGCATAGGAACCTATCCAACATATTTGAATTATTTTTTGTTGTCATGGTATTTATTGTTGTCATGTTTTTTGTTGTAACTTAGCAATTTCGCCAAAAAAATATGGTACTATGGAAGGTTTTGCAATAACTAACTGTCGCAGGAAAAACACATGCATCAGTTCTGGTATAACTTGGCCCAAGAAACTTGGCCCCCATATAAATATCTCTTCTCCCTCCTGATAGATCCAGGGTAGGGTTTCCCTCTGTCGCATCCAAGAAAGGAAAGAGCATCTGGACATCTGGAGCAGCGACTCCCTCGCTCCCTCACTACCTCCCTGGCATCTGGTAATTACACTCCCTCCCTCACTCCCTGGCATGCCATGTGGGACATGATACTTTTGACAAATCTTGTCCCTCGCAATAGCCTCACTCCCTCACAGATTTTTGTGCTTAATTTTCTGAACCAATCTCTAGATGGAGTTGTGTTGAGATGAAATGATCTCTGATTGAAATAACTTGGATTCTTGTTCTTCCTGTGGTTAAATCTTGCTATGACAACTGTACAACTATACATGTGGATAAATCTTTCTCTTATGTGATAAATATTGAACTACAAACCCCAATCTTGCTATATCTGTGGCTAAATGTAGAACTACATCTGTGACAAATCTTGATCTAGATAGTTTTTGTGTGTTATTCAAACATGCTTAATATCTTATTCTTTTCAGTTTAGTTAATATCCTTTTGATGCTATTCAAACATGGTTAGCATGGTTAAAATCTTTTGTAATGTTTAATGTCTGAAGATCAACTTTTTAGAGCAAAATATGTTTAACCTACAACTGTTTAATCTAGTAGTTGAACAAAGTGCTAACTAATTTCCTTGTTATCATGCAGTCCATACTCAATAGGAAACGATGGAAAGCGACGATGACAACCTTTCTGATGAGTACGTGCCGCCAAGCGACGATGACCACTTCACCGAGGAAGATGACTACGTCAGTGAGGAAGACTACTATATGAGTGATGACGACATTTACACAGACATGCACATGATTGTTGTAAGAGATATGTACTTGTACAAGCTTTAGTTTACTCGTGCACAAACGATTAAATAGAGTATGACACAAATTGGTCAAATGTAGGACTTGAACATGGAGGAGAAGAATAATTTGACAAGTATTGCATGTTTGGAAATGAGGTTGAAATGAACTTTCATCAAGTTATGCAATTGAGGAGTATTGTCGAGGATCTACCTAGGCCACCTATCAAAGATTGCGTGTGCAGGCTGACAAAATCAAATGTTGATCCTGCAGAAGGAATTATGGTGAGTCCTCCATCTTGCAGTAATACTTTGGTTGAAGTGATCCATTGCTTGTAGGAATTATCATGAGTCTGTCATCATGTAGTCATTTTTGTAGTTGTAGTAATACTTTGCTTGTAATATTTCTTTTAGGAATTATCAGCTGAGTTCACGTCGACTTATCTTGTCAGTTTACTGAGGTCACTATACAACAGTGATCCTCTAGTGAGTTTAGTAGTGAATAGTTCTGAAAACACTATGGACAAGTACTGCAGAATGACGATGGGAAAATGTATGAAGGCAACAATTGTATGCGGTTGGCCACGAGTTGTTGCAGCTTTCAAGCTTGAAGAGGGACAGATATGCGTGTTCACTATGAAGGATGAAAGGTCTCTGCCTTACAGATAGAAAAATGCTTTCGGCGTATGGCTTAGATTGGTTATTATGAAGCTTGATCCGCAAAATCTGTAATAATTCTGCTCGAAGTTGGCCTGCTGCTCTGAACTTAACTTAGCTCTATAATAATTCTGTCTTCTCTGCTATGAATTTGAATAATGGATCGTGTAATAACTAATGGAATGTCTGTAGTTGGGTTGTGCTTATTGGTAGGGACTGTTTGTAGCAGCTTATTGAGTAGGGACTATCTGTAGTTATCGTGTAATAACTGTCTTATCTGTAAGTTTCCTATACTGTCAATTCGGGGCACTTTGCTAGACTGCCCCAATTGCTATATGCCTTTGGGGGCACTTTGCCAAACTGCCTTCATAGGTATATACCTTTGGAGGCACTTTGCCAAAATGACTTCATAGGTATATATATTTGGAGGCACTTTGCCAAAATGCCCTGATTGATATATCCATTTGAAGGCACTTTGTTTAACTGCCATTGTAGGTATCACATGTCGGGGCATTTTTCTGAAGTGCCTCAATAGGGGTACTTAGTGGGGCACTTTATGCAAAGTGCCTCCAATTGCAAGCTTTTCGGGCACTTTTATGAAGTGTCCCCGCCGAAATGCACTTAAATGCATACTGTGCTGTAGTGACACTCAGCTGCCCGATTAAGGCACGATGGTGATGTTTGTACACCGACATGGTATCTATTATTTTCATTTTTTTTTCTTGAATACACCCGGGAAAG
>JAPCYS010003735.1:0-19588 GCA_028641055.1 Alopecurus myosuroides | reverse complement strand
AACACTCCCTTTTAGAGTCACAAGTATCTACATGGCCGGAGCATCTACTAGCAACGGAGAGCATACAAGATCTTAGATAATATATATGATAGATCTATATTCAAGTTCACATAGTATTCAATATTCATCGGATCCCAACAAACACAACATGTAGCATCACACTATGATGATCTTGGTCTTGTTAGGCAGCTCACAAGATCTAAACATGATGGCACAAATAGGAGAAGACAACAATCTAGCTATTGCTATGGACCCGTAGTCCAATAATGAACTACTCACGCATCACTCTGGAGGCAGACATGGTGATGAAGAGTCCTCTAGTGATGATTTCCCTTTTCGGTAGGGTGCCGGGGAGAGCTTCAGAACCCTCCCGACCTAGGGTTGACGATAGCGGCGGCTACGGAACTTTTCGTGGATGGGGGCTCGCGTGTTTAGGGTTTTCCTGAGGAAGACATTATATAGGAGTAAGGGCAATGTAGGTGGGAGCCCAAGGGGCCCACACCACGTGGTGCCGCGGCTAGGGGCACCGCCATATGGTGTGGCCGCCTCCCTGGCCCCCTTCGGGTCTCCTTCGGACTCCGTGTACGTGACAGCAAAATAGGGACTTCGGCTTTTGTTTCTTAAAATTCCGAGAATATTTCCAGAACAACTTTTCTGAAATAAAAAAAACAGCAGAAAACATGAATTGGCACTCTAGCATCTTGTCAATAGGCTAGTCCCGGAAAATGCATAAAAATGCTACGAGGTGTATAAAAAACATGTAGCAATTGGCATAATATTAACATGGAACATCAGAAATTATAGATACGTTGGAGACGTATCATTGTTCTCGCCCTTATGCCTCCACGTTTAAAGTATGTTGAGTTTCTTCACATGATTGAGATCAGCGTTATGTAATTCTACATGTTGTGATTGCTAGGGTCCGATGAACCATTGGATTATGATTATTTTGTTCATGTCAATCTGAGATGCTTGACTTATATTTTGAGAGATTTTTTTGTCTTGTCTTGTAATGCTGCAAGAGATGGTTTAGATGCTAGATAGTGGGTTCATGACTCCTTGTCCGCGCTTGAGTGAAAAAAACATGCGGGGCGGCGGAGGAGGTGCTGCCACTAGGGAGAAAACATCAATGCTCTTGACTATGGATGAGAACCACTGCTTACATTACGTATTGTTCTCAATTCATTTGTCAGTTGCACACATAGCAATCACTTCGTTGTTGCAACTTAATACCAATGGATTTGCTGAATTTCTTTATTGAGGTGGACTTTTAGATATGGATGCATACTCGATAGCGGCCCATATACCTTGACATAATGCCTACAATATTAGAACACCGTGAAATCTATCTCTTCATAATAATATTTTTATATGTTCATGATTTGTCAAATGCCTTTTGTTCACCCAAAATGTTTGTTTCGTTAAAGACATCACTAGTGAATCTATGGCCCCCGATCCTATTTTCCTCATATTGCAAATCTTTTTTAAAGCATTTTTAATTATTGTTTCCTCGTCGTTCTATTTTTAATTTTACTGTTTTTCAACACTCTATACGTTTAATTCTCCTGTTTTCAGTGAGACTGAAAGATTGAGAATCTTCCAGAAAGTCGGGCAAGAGAGAGTTTGTGTTTGTGTGCAGGTTCCACGCTTCCGTCAACTACACACAAGTACTTTCCGGGCGCCTTTGACAAAGCAACGTGCTTCAAGACTATGAAGTCACACCGGTTCGATAATCCTGATTCGATATTAGGGGAGACCTTACTCTAGACGCAATCCGATCTACGATCGACAGGAAAAAAAGTAGAACGCTGGCCAAGCGATCGGCAAAGAAAAGACTCTTAGGGAAGCTGATCAACGGGCCCGGCGGATGAACCCTAGGTACAGACGACGTGGCCCCCGGTGGTGATCATGGATATCGACCGTCCCGAGGGCGGAGCGGTGCGAAAGTGGTTGAAGACTATGGTTTAGATGAAGATTAGGCTAATACCACATAAAAGGATGAGATTGACCACTGGTAGAAAAAAGGCCTTCCATACGCCCCCTTCAGTCCCCAAAATGTCCGAACCGTGACTAAAGGGGTCTTTAGTCGCGGTTCGGGAGGCGACCCGCGACTGAAGGTCTTGAGTGACGGTTGGGGTAGCGCGCGGAGGGATTTAGTCCTGGTTGGCCTGGCCACCCACGACTAAAGGTCGGAACTGCTCGCCTCCCTGTCTTTAGTCCCGGTTGGCCTGGCCACCCGCGACTAAAGTTCCAAACTGCTCGCCTCCCGCGCTGTTTTATTTCGCGAGCGAGAGGCAGAAGGCCATTGCTACAGTGCGCGCGCGGGCTCTCTGTTCTTCTTCCTCTCTTCTCTTCTTCCTCTCTTCTTCCTCCACCCACCACCCATGGATTCTCCCGTTTGGAAGGTTCTCCATGTGCCCACACCATGCGGCAAGAATCTCCATGTCGCCTATACCAATAGATGCGAGAGGCTCCCCGAAGCTCTTAACCGTTTGAGCAATCTCTATGAAGCCGCCGATGAACACCACAAGTTCTTTGGGCTTGAACTAGAGTAAACGGCGTATCAAAAGGATGTGGCCGTCATCCAGATTGCCTACAAGGATACCGTTTTGGTCTTCCAATGGGCAAGGTACGCACACGTACAATCTCTTGTAGGATAGTTGTTGCATTTTCGATTTGTTGTTGCATTGGAAGAATACACATGTTGCAACAATATCTAACACGTGTTCCATTTTTGTTGTTGCAGTAGTTCAAAGCAATCTCAAGAACTTGTTGATTTTCTTGTCAACAAATGTTACGACTTCTGTAGCGTCGACATCACAAATGACCGGCAGAAGTTGATGCGCACGTTGGGTATTGAGATACCTGAAGATCACTACATTGATCTTCAGGACTTGATCCATTTTGATGAGTTGTACGGGCACAAGATCGGGATGGCTCAGATGGCAACTGCCTTCATCCACCACGACTACAAAACCATGAAGACTTGTTTCCCCTCGAGGAATCACATGTATTGGGGGAAGAACCACTTGACCGGATCAATCTCGAGTATGCAGCAATAGATGCATACGTTGCCTTCGAGTTGTTCCGCATCTACTCTTCGGAACTCGAGTAGATGTTGTTTGTGTACCGCATCTATGTACCGCTATGTTGCGTTCGATATATGTAATGGATATATTATGTAATGGATATATGTCTTTCTATTAATTCCTATATTATTTCTATATTAATTCCTAGCTATATTATTTCTATATTATGTAATGGATATATGTACCGCTATGTTATGTAATGGCTCAAATAAAATCACACAAAGATCTAGCTCACACACAATTCCAAAATAATAAAACTAGAAACTAACAAACGCCGGTTCCAATTTTATTTGGGTTTCGAATCATGCACACACTTTCTAAGGTAGATGTTCTGCAAGAAAACAACCTAATATCAAGTCCTAACACTCTATACAAGCTAGGAAACAAGATTCTATACAAGCTAGGAAACAAGATAAGATCAAACACACATTTCAAAACAAACAAAAACACATCAAGAAAACAAAACAGAAAAACTACTGTTTCTATATCTGTTCACCAAAAATAAATCTAGAGTTCCAAAAATTAATCTAAGCCAGGAAAACATAGATCTAGTCAATACCAAACTCATCCAGTTGGATTTACTTCAAAATACATTTTTGAACTCATTCTAAAAATCATAGAAGAGCCTACTGGTCTTTTATTAAAAATGATGGTATTTTCATTTGGTTGCTGACCTTGATGTGAGGCTAAGCGCTATGGATAGAACTTTTCAATATCTATCCAGAACATTTTAGTTTGTCCATTTTGGTTATGTATTTTAAAATTTAGGTTCAAATCATTCTCACAGATAGTCATTGCCAAAACAGTTCTTGTGTCCAAAATAATAGTCCAAACTTGGATCTGCAAATTTTATATGGTTAAGATTTCATATGGTTTGGTTTATGAATTTTATCAGATTTTATTTTGCATTTAGGAAAGGGGAAAATGAATTATTTTTATTTTTCTGAATTTTTTGATATATTATTTGTTTTTTAAGATTTTAAAATGAATTAATTTTATTTTTCTGAATATTTTTATATATTATTTGTATTTTTAAGATTTTAAAATGAATTATTTTTATTTTTCTGAATATTTTGATATATTATTTGTATTTTTAAGATTTTAAAATAAATTAGTTTTATTTTTCTGAATATTTTGATATATTATTTGTATTTTTAAGATTTTAAAATGAATTAGTTTTATTTTTTAAATAGTTTTTGGAAATAATAAAAATTAAAAAGTTAATGTTTATTTATTTATTCAAAATTATTAATTACATCATTATTTTTGTTTATTAAAAGATTTATTTGAAATTTAGATAATATAGAAATGTGGCATCGACCAACATGTTAATAGGATTGATATGATACTAGTATCACATACATGCGTGCGAAACACTTGGATGCAGGACGGGATGAAACTCGGAAGTTAAGCGTGCTAGTGCTAGAGTAGTGGGAGGATGGGTGACCGAGCGGGAAGTTTGATTACGAGTAAGTAATTTGACTAGAGATAATTGTAGTTAGACAGTAAGCAAATATTAAAAATTCTGAAAAAAAGGGAGTAAAAAATAATTAGAAACCCAAACGAATTAAAGAAATAACGAAATAGTCTGTAGTCTCGGTTCGTGTCAAAAACTAGAACTAAAGGGCCTCCCGTTTCCGACGCACGCCAGCTGTCCACGTGACGGACCTTTAGTTGCGGTTCGTAAGAGGCGCGACTAAAGGGGCGACTTTAGTCGCGCATATTTAGTCCCGGTGCACGGTCGGGATTAATGGCCTTTGCAAACCGAGACTAAAAGCCTATTTTCTACCAGTGGACGTAATAGATTGGATGTATTACTAATCCTCAAGAGCGAGTATATATAGGCGTGTACACCGGTTGGAATACAAGTTAAGTGAAACATATCCCGTCTCTATCATGTAGTATCATAAACACACACACGAGTACGTGCCATATTCTAACAAGAGGTAATTATGTTTCACGAGATATAATTTTTTTTAAAGGTAAAACTACGGTATTTTTCTATATAGAATGAAGAATAGGAATTCTTTATGAAATGGAAAAACACACTGAGAAGACTGTGGTACCTGGGCCGTACGGAAGGGGCTAGCAAAGCATTGCATGCACCGATTTATATCGTGGTCTCAACAGTCTATAAAATGCTGACGAACCCAGCCTATAAAATGCAGGCGCTTTCATGATTCACGGGACAAGAGACACGTTTGCACCACGTGTCTGTAGATGGATGCATCAGGCGGACAGCTCAGCCAGCCCCTCTGTTATCAATCTTATCGGAATCAGCCGACTTCAACGACGACGTCCTTGCATGAATACCTCACCCATACTGTTAGCTGCCGGAGCTTGTATCACCGATATAAGATGGCGAGGCAAGCTAGATAGACAGAAGATGGGAGATGGTTGCCGGCTGTTGTACGGGATGGTGTTCGTGGCCGTTGCCGGCGTCTTCTTCCTCACGCTCCACTTCTACCTCGCCCCACTCCTCTACCTCTACGACTACCCACCAGCACCCATGTCGGCGATCTAGGACGATGGTTGATGCATAGGTAGCTATACGGATTCAGCGAACCTTATGGATCGTGATATTTTTTATCTTCTCTCTTTCTTTTCTATGAAGCATGAAATTGTTGATCTTGCAAAACTCCGTAGTTATGTATGTCAGCGTTTTGAGCTCGCCAGGATTCAGTTTGCACTACAGGACGGCCGTCGGCGTACCTATACGCCGACGGTGGCCGTCGGCATATCCCCGTCGGCGTATAGGTCCGTCGGCGACTTCGCCTTCCCGTCGGCGTCTTCCCTACCGTCGGCGTATCCCGTATAGGCCGACGGGGATCCCCGTCAGCGTATAGGGACGGAATTTTTTCAAAAAAAAAAATTTTAATTTTTTTTCAAAAAAAAAATTTCAAATTTCTTTTAAACTTTTTTTTTGAATTTTTTTCTACATATTTTTTATTTCACTTCTTTAACCACTTAATCACACTATAGTCATATCTACTAATCTAAATTACTCGTTTCTACACTTAATCACACTATAATCACACTTCCAGGTCGGTCACCCATCATGAGATTGCTCCAGGCCCAGCACGCTTAAGTTCGTAGTTCCTTCACTGTGATATACCTAGAAACAACTGATGTGTTGTTGATAATATTATCCAATCAATCCTGTTAACCTTAACCCTTGGACCATCATGTCACACACTTTTATTTTGTGAATTCAATTAACTATTTAAATAAAATATAATAACTAATAATAAACTTGAATTCAAATAATCTTGAATTTAAGTAATAATTAACATGTTTGCTTTTTCTATTTAATATTCAAAAATTCATATCTATAAATCCGTAAATCAAAATTTGACAAATAATATGTCTATATCGATTAGAAAAATGAGAGAAATTCAAATATGACATCCATATAATATTTCCATCATATATAAGACTTTTTTTTTCTTTTCATTGAAGCAAAAAAGCATTTTCTATGTTCCGAGTGTAAAAAAAAGGTTTTTTGTGAAGGACCTACCATAAATATGTTGCAAAACTTCAGAGCTATAATTTTTGAAAATACTAGACCATGTTATATGCACAAATAACCAATTTGTTTCATATGAACAGGTTTCCATCCACCTCTTTTGAAGAACAGAAGTTTCTGCCGATTCCGCTGGAAACTGGTCAAATTTGAACTACAGGTACCTCATAGTTTGCTCATGATTTTTGGCAAAAATCATTTTTAGGTACACAAGCACCTATTTCAACATAGATACACAAAGAGTTTCTCAATATTCAACCCCTAGCTACGAACAGTCATGCCCGCCGTCTTGACTTTTTCCTCAAACGGGGTTAGAAAATTCCAAAAAATTCAAAAAAAACCAAAATGATGCGAGACCTTCGCGTGGTGTCATTATATAGGTACTAGTATACACCAAAAATAATAAATCTGAAATACGACAGTTGTGTTGAAAATGTGTTCACAAAAATTAGCTATCTCCTACGAACATTCTAGGGTTTCGGCCCAAATGACGAGTGTTATGGTCATATCCATGGCATAGTTTGTTAAAATGTTCCCATATTACACACAAACATGCATCTTGGAAGCACGGACAATGTTGACGGAGAAAGTTTTCCTTTTCATTGAAGCAAAAAAGCATTTTCTATGTTCCGAGTGTAAAAAAAGGGGTTTTTTGTGAAGGACCTACCATAAATATGTTGCAAAACTTGAGAGCTATAATTTTTGAAAATACTAGACCATGTTATATGCACAAATAACCAATTTATTTCATATGAACAGGTTTCCATCCACCTCTTTTGAAGAACAGAAGTTTCGGCCGATTCCGCTGGAAACTGGTCAAATTTGAACTACAGGTACCTCATAGTTTGCTCATGATTTTTGGCAAAAATCATTTTTAGGTACACAATTACCTATTTCAACATAGATACACAAAGATTTTCTCAATATTCAACCCCTAGCTACGAACAGTCATGCCCGCCGTCTTGACTTTTTCCTCAAACGGGGTTAGAAAATTCCAAAAAATTCAAAAAAAACCAAAATGATGAGAGACCTTCGCGTGGTGTCATTATATAGGTACTAGTATACACAAAAAATAATAAACTTGAAATACGACAGTTGTGTTGAAAATGTGTTCACAAAAATTAGCTATCTCCTACGAACATTCTAGGGTTTCGGCCCAAATGACGAGTGTTATGGTCATATCCATGGCATAGTTTGTTAAAATTTTCCCATATTACACACAAACATGCATCTTGGAAGCACGGACAATGTTGACGCAGGAAGTTTTCCTTTTCATTGAAGCAAAAAACATTTTCTATGTTCCGAGTGTAAAAAAAGGGGTTTTTTGTGAAGGACCTACCATAAATATGTTGCAAAACTTGAGAGCTATAATTTTTGAAAATACTAGACCATGTTATATGCATAAATAACCAATTTGTTTCATATGAACAGGTTTCCATCCACCTCTTTTGAAGAACACAAGTTTCTACCGATTCCGTTGGAAACTGATCAAATTTGAACTACAGGTACCTCATAGTTTGCTCATGATTTTTGGCAAAAATCATTTTTAGGTACACAAGTACCTATTTCAACATAGATACACCAAGAGTTTCTAAATATTCAACCCCTAGCTACGAACAGTCATGCCCGCCGCCTTGACTTTTTCCTCAAACGGGGTTAGAAAATTCCAAAAAATTCAAAAAAAACCAAAATGATGCGAGACCTTCGCGTGGTGTCATTATATAGGTACTAGTATACACAAAAAATAATAAACTTGAAATACGACAGTTGTGTTGAAAATGTGTTCACAAAAATTAGCTATCTCCTACGAACATTCTAGGGTTTCGGCCCAAATGACGAGTGTTATGGTCATATCCATGGCATAGTTTGTTAAAATGTTCCCATATTACACACAAACATGCATCTTGGAAGCACGGACAATGTTGACGCAGGAAGTTTTCCTTTTCATTGAAGCAAAAAACCATTTTCTATGTTCCAAGTGTAAACTCGCGAGAGAGAAGCGGACGTCGGTGAAGCGGGTCACACCCCGGAGTGCAATATTTACCATCCAAAGACCAAAACACACATATACTAACATGGTATGTCACCCCCTAGCTTGTGTGGGGGAGACGGACGCTCCGTAGCCCCCCTCGGGTGAAAACCTACACCCGCTGGAGAAATACCGGACTTATACGGATACACACGGTAACGGCGTCGTAAGTGGGTAGCATTGTGGAACCAGTGACTTGGTTGTGTTAGGGTAGCCCATATAAACACAAAACACATAGGTAGAACCCACCTCTTCGGAAGATTCCCGACGTTTCGTCCGATACGGGAGTTTCACCCTATAAGCGCATGTAAACTCACGAGAGAGAAGCGGATGCCGGTGAAGCGGGTCACACCCCGGAGTGCAATATTTGCCATACAAAGACCAAAACACACCTATACTAACATGGTTTGGCACCCCCTAGCTTGTGTGGGGAGTCGGACGCTCCGTAGCCCCCCTCCGGTGAAAACCTAGACCCGCTGGAGAAATACCGGACTTATACGGATAAACGCAGTAACAACGTTGAAAGGGGGTAGCATTGTGGAACTAGTGACTTGGTTGTGTTAAGATAGGCCATAGGAACATAAAAGAAGTTGAGATTCTACCGTTCTACCCCCTTTCGATGTTCGTCTAGGGGTGTACACGACGCATGCACACGTTAATAGTGTTTTTCTCAGAGAGGGTTTTGAAACTTCAGGGTATGTAAAAATTAAGCTACAAATTTATGTTCTATATGTGTATTATGTGTTAATGTTTTATTTATTTTATATTTATGGTGTAGGGTCCCGTTCCGGATTCACGTCGTTATTTTATGCGGGAGGGAGGATGTCGAAATTCGAATGTGCTAACCGTTCCAATATATTTAAAAAACTATACCTACATGGAAAATATACATGAAAATAAATATATATATTATAAAGGTTATTTATTAACGAAAATTTTAAGAAAAAATGTATACGCCGACGGCCTTTTGTACGCCGACGGTGGCCGTCGGCGTATGGCCGTATACGCCGACGGGGAGGGCTACGCTGACGGCCTCCTGGTTGGCAGCCCTGTTCGCCCGATACGCCGACGGCCCCGACAAATCCCCGTCGGCGTTGCGCCTGGCCATCGGCGTATCAAGGCTCTCCCGTAGTGTTGTGCGGATTTTCTCGGCGCTCACACACAATAGACTACGCGATTTTGATCTTCTCAACTGACCAGCTCGTCAAGGAAACCCCTCCCGTGGTCGCTCCCGCGAGCGACGCGAGGGGAAACCCTAGCCGCCGCCTCCCAGCCGCTCTACCCTCCCACCCTTCTCCTCGCCGCCGCCGGAGGGCGTCGCCGGGAAAGGCCCGGGCGGCGCTGGCGGCGGCGGGGCCTCTCCTCCCCTCACGCGGTGGTGGTGGCGCGGGCTGCTCCTGGTGGTGAGGCGTAGCGCTGGCATTTGGGCGCCACGGCGCAGCGGCTTGCCGACGGCGTGTTGGCGGCGCGGTTCCAGGCGAGCTCGTGGCGGCGGCGACGACGTCCCCTGGCGTGGCCGCATCGACGGGATTCGAGCGCTCCTCTCGGCAAGCTGGGGTGGATGGATAGGCCGCGGGCGCGATTTGGTCGGTGCGGCCTGGGTGGCAAGCCTGGCCGGTGGCGCTTTGCCGGCTGGTGTGCAGGGATCGTGGAGCTGCGGTGGGCAGCGCGGTCGAGGCCGCCTCGACTCCGGTCAGGCCAGGGGGCCCGACCCCTTTCGAGCCCAGCGACCTCCGCCCCTCAGATCTGTCGACGTTGGTAGCCATGGGGGCTGCAAGTCGACGACCTGCGGGTGTTTCCTCTCGCTGCAGGTTCGATGCTACCATTGCCGTGCTGTTGACTGGGGTTCTCGCCGCGACGGTCCAAGTTCGTTCCTCCCGTTTGTTCGAGTGCCGAGTTGGTACGCCGAGGCGGCGGCCCTGGAAGGTGGGGACCTTGTGGGTTGGCGGGCGAGCCCAAAGGCCCTGGTGCTGGCTGAGGCCACGACCGTGAGGACGGTGTGGTGCTTGGCGAGCTGCGCTCCGTGACAGTGGTGCGGTCGCCGTCTTGGCGGTACGCCTCGCCATGTGTGGGAGGCGGAGAGGATTTGCCGAGGGGAATCCCTCGCACTGGGTTTTTCCCGGGCCACGGCGGCAGCGACTATGGGCGTCGTCCCCTTCTTGAAGGCGCCGATGTGGCTTCTCTCTGTCCTACTACTATGTGCTCCGGATGAATATCCCTCATCTTCGGATCGGGTGGCGGCGGCGCTCTGCGTCGTGCTCTTCCTGAAGACGCCGCTTTGGAACACACGGTGTGTAGCTCTCTGGAGCGTGGGTGGCGGAGGCGTTGTGTCTTCGACATGCGGTCTCCAGCAAAGCTTGTATCATGTTCTGCACAATCAGCGCCTCAGCGTTTGGACCTTCCTTGGTGCACTTCAGCGACATGGGTGAAGAAGGTGTTCCCTTAGTGGCTTTCTCTGCTGGCGAGGTGCGGATCTGGGTAGTGTGCAGCGCGAGTTGGTGCGCTGATCGGGGCTCTAGGTGCGCTTCGGCCCGGCGACTTTGCACGTGCCTACCACTACTAGAGATTTGCTTATAGCAGCATATCCTACCACAGGCGAACACGTAAATCGATGCGCCTGGGCTACTTAGCGCAGGCGAACTGGCAGGGCCACCACCACCGCCCCCTGGCACTCTTCCTTTACCCCAGGCGAATAACATACCTGTTCGCTTGCGGTATAACACATACCCAGGCGAATTTTGACAGAAGCGCCTGGGGTAAAAAGTGGACTGGGGTAGCTCCCCTTAGCGCCGGCGCACCACATCTCTGTTCGCCTGGGATAAAGAAATGCCTGGGGTAGCACCCCTTAGCGCAGGCGCATTTCATCCCATATTCGCCTAGGGTAACATTTGTCCTCAATAAGTGCGGCCAGCCACCCACCACCACCCCTATCCACCCCACTCACTCACTCACTAGTCCAAACTCAACCCATTAGTGCTCTTAGCTCAATCCCCCACACCCCTCCACCATTTTTAGCTAATTTAACCAATCATGTTTGTTATATTTTAGCTAGTATGCTACCCCACTTTCCCTCTTCCAAATCTCTCCACTAGATCTACTAACCGGACACTAGATCTCACCACAAATGCACCACTAGCTACTTCTAGATCTATCACTCTCTTATCGGTCGTCTCTCCGGTGATCTTCGACGTCGTCATCGCGTCTATATATTTTGAATTGTGTGTCATCTTAATAGGTGCGTGGGATTGGTCGGTGGATGAGAATTCGTTCTCTTTTTCATTTTATTGTGTTGCCGTGAGGATTAGTTGCCAATTTTTTGCCGAAATGTTGATTCATTTCCTTTTCGGCAAATTTTCGGCGCTCCGCGTTACACTTTTTGTAGGAAGGTCATGCCGAAATTTTCCGTGAAAACCGGATCTAGTTAATGAAACCTCTCTCTCTTGCATTTTGTAGCAATGGTCATTGCGATGAGGACAAGCGTGGTGCATAGGTACGTGCGACGCGCGACGGCCTATATGCATCGAAACAACCGCACCGAGATAGAGTGTCCGTGTCGTAAATGCAAGCTGGGGTCTTTGTTCAAACCAGATTCTAGTAATGTGGAGAAGCACCTGCTCAGGTATAGTTTCATGGAGGGCCACACTAATTGGATGGATTATGATGAAGACGATGATCACGTCGAGACCAATTGGGCGGCGACATGTCAATGGAGAGTCTGAACATGGCAATGGAGAGGACGAAGAGACTGTCGACGGAGACGACTATAATGAAGAAGAAGGGAGTCATGGTGATCAACAACATGAAGACGAGGACATGAACACTCCGCTAACTTCAGTCGTGCGGGACCCTCATGTTCAAGATCTTCTTCTCAAGAACACGTCGACCGGCGCCAGACATAAATCTAAGATCACGCAACTAGAGATAGACTCTGCAACTCTGTTGTATGACGCAAGTCGCGGGACGGAGGACTCACGCTTGAGAGTAGCTCTGGATCTTCTAGAGATGAAGGAAAAACACGGATGGACCGACACAAGCATGGACGATCTTCTGCGATACCTGAAGACGCACTTACCTGAAGGGAACACATGTGCTAGTAGTCTACAGGAGGCCAAGAAGAAAATCGTGTGCCCCCTCGATTTACCGCACACAAAATACCACGCTTGCGTCCGTGACTGCATAATTTATCGTAACGAGCACGCGGACCAGATCAAATGTCCGGTGTGCGGTGCTGATCGTTAGAAGAGGGGGACGAAGAAAGCTCCTAGGAAAGTTGTGTGGTTCTTTCCACTCATTCCCCGTCTGCAGCGATACTTTGTGGACCCCAAGGAAGCAAAACTCATGCGCTGGCACGAGGACAGAAAGAAGGCGGTGCTGAGCGATCCAGAACGTGTTGAAAAACCAGTGCTAACACACCCTTCGGATGCACGTCAGTGGAAATCATTAGACGCATTCGATGAAGAATTCGGGAACGACCCAAGGAACATCAGGCTTGGTGCGAGCACCGACGGTCTCAATCCGTTTGGCAACCAGAGCATCAAACATAGCACCTGGCCCGTGTTTGTATGGATGTACAACCTCCCCCCGTGGCTGTGTCTGAAGAGGAAGTACATACACATGAGTATGCTGATTCAAGGGCCAACCCATGCAGGGAGCGATATCAACCTGTATCTCGAGCTATTGAAGGAGGATCTAGACACGTTGTGGGAGGAAGGGGTGAAAACATGGGACGCCTTCAAAGAAGAAACTTTTCGTATGAGAGCCGCACTGATCACGACGGTGCAGGACTATCTCGGATACGGATATATTGCGTGTCAGGTGTGCCATGGACACAAGGCTTGTGTCAGGTGCATGGAATTTACACCGTTTCTACAGCTACACAAGGATCCCGGATCTTCTGAATGCGGCTACCACAGAACGACCCGTGGAGAAAGCGCGGAGACCTGTTCAACGGTAAAGATGAGCTCGATCTACCTCCACGCAAGAGAAGAGGAGAAGAGATCGATACTCTATTGAAGAATTGGAAAACGTGTCCTCCGTCGGGAAAGGTACAGAAGCGGAAGCAAGGAGAGAAGCGAAATAGAGGAGAAAAAAAGTGTCCTCCGCCAGAAGGACCGCTCTTGGGGGTATGGAAAAGGAGGTCCGTGTTTTGGGACTTGCTGTACTGGCCAATCCTCGGAGTGCCTCACTGCCTTGATGTCATGCATATCACGAAGAATGTGTGTGAGAGCTTGCTTGGCACCCTATTCAACATGCCAGATAGGACCAAAGACGGGCCAAAATCAAGATACGACCTGATGGTCCTGAATATCAGGAGCGAGCTTCACTTACCGCCTTCTACGCGTGAACAGACAGAGGAGGACGAGGATGAGGTAGAGGAGATGGACGACCGCAAGCGGAAAAGGGCTAAGCAACACCAAAATCACCGCCTGAAATCCTCTTGCTTCATTCTAAGCCCCGACAAGCTCGCGCAAATATTCACATGCCTCCTCAAAGTGAAATTTCCCTTAGGTTACACGGGGCTGATAAGCAGATACCTAGACGCGGAGAAAAAAATCTTCAGCGGGATGAAGTCTCATGACTGTCACGTGATGATGACGCAGATACTTCCGGTTGCAATCAGAGGGATAATCGAACCGCACGTCCGTCAAATGCTCACTGGCCTCTGTAACTTTTTCGACGTCATCATCCTATGCGAGCTTGAGATGTACTTCCCACCTGCCTTCTTTGATATTATGGTACATCTCTTGGTCCATATCGTGGACGATATCACCAATCTTGGGCCGGCATTCTTGCACAACATGATGGCGTTAGAAAGAATGAACGGGATCATCAAATCATTCGTTCGTAACAGGTCACACCCGGATGGAAGCATCGTCCATGGATTTCTCACCGAAGAATGCATCTCTTTCCGCAAGAATTTTCTAGGCGATGAGAAGCCAGCTGTTGGTTTGCCTGCAAACAAGCACTTTGACAGGTTCATGGGGGTAGGCCACAACACTGGCAAAAGGGTAATGGATGCGGACTCCTGTGGTCGGAGAGCCGACTTTGATAGGGCCCACCTAGTGGTGTTACAACACATCGACGATGTCGACCCTTGGATAGAAGAGCACGAAACCGCGATAAAAACAGTGCTCGCAGGACGATGATGGAAGATGAGATATTTAGAGCACAGAACTCCTCTTTCGCGACATGGTTCAAGAAGCAGATTGATGCCGATCCCCCGCCAATGACATGTCAGAAAGATAAAATTGTATTGGCCTTGTCATATGGCCCCGCGCCCAATCTGATGACTTATCAAGCATACGACATCAATGGGTACACATTCTACACGGAGAAAAGTGACAAAAGTAGCGACTATCAAAACTCGTCTATAACGATGGTGCTACCGGGATTCGAGGAGATATACCGGCCAACGAGCTTCGGGTTCGCGTCGATCTGGTGCTACTGGGATTCGAGGACTTGTATCCTCCTAATCAACCCGCCGATGCCGACAGCGAGCTGAATCTCGGCCAACTGGACAATCAAATCTTGCTATGGCCGAAAGCCCTTATTCGGCTGAACACGACGTCAGGGTCGGCGCCAAGCCAAGGCATGACCGTCACCACTACACCGGTTGCGCCCGCGGCAAGCCAACAAGACAAGGTCCAACATGGCAATGTCCTCCCTCCACCTCCTCCCGAGCACGAGACGTCCAATGACGAGCAACATCATGAGCATGAGACCCATGACGACTACATGGATATTGAACTTGCTCCCATTGACGATTTCATAAATCAGTTGGATGGAGAGAAGCCGGTTCCTCCGGAGTTACCCGCCAGAACTCTTGATATCCAGAAGAAGGTAGATGGCGGAGAGGGCGGTTCTTCTGAGTTATCCACCAGAAAACCGGATATCCAGAAGAAGCTAACCTATTCCCAAGAAACTCCCGAGGAGCAGACGGCCTTTACGGCTCCACAACCTATGCTGGTTACCCCGAATATACTCCGTGCTATGGCCGAGGAGGCGGTAAAACAAAGCGGCACTCCCATCTGCTTGAGGCCGAAGAAGAATCGGAAGAGGCCGGCCAACAAGAAGAAAGGTGGTGCCTCCTCTAGTAGCTAGCCAGCGGCCGCCCGAGTCCTGGACCGTTTGCCGCCCGCCGTCCCGTGGAGGAAGGTGCATGAGATAGGTCAGCCGATGCTGCCGCCAGAGGTTGTCGCTGTCATGGGTGGTGACATGAGGACCATCCACGACGGGATTTTGTTCAAAGAGAATGAACTTCTACGTGAGAAACATCCCTCCTACCCGCTATACGTGGTCAAGGTGCCCCGATCCGTGGGCTTTGTGGATACAAATCCCATAGAGGTGTTCTTCATCAGATACGAAGACATATTCAGGGTCTTCCACTTGGGAAAGCTCGACCGAAGCATTGTCCGTCTGGTATCGCTCAACATGGCGCATGATATGGTCATGGAGAATACCCCCCACATCGCGATTATGGACCCCTACTATATGAATGAGGACTACTTGCGGTCACATGCGGACCGGGTTGTTATCACGACTTACATAACGGGGTTTTTGATAGATAACAAGGATAAGAACGCCATTCTCATGCCATACTTTCCCAAGTAAGTAGTCCTCTCCGCTTCCCGTCGTTACATTCTTTCTAGAATCTCCTTAGTATTCCGATTGATGATATTGATGGCTTGTTCGAAATGTTCTGCGCAGAAACGGAGGATGCGTACTCATCGTCATGGAACCGCATTGGTCGCAATGCACTTATCTCGATGCGGGTAGGGCGGTGCAGAAGGACTACACCGACATAAGAGTTGTTCTTAATAGTGCCCTCAACGGCTTCACCGCCGATTTAGGCAAGCCCCTAAAAAGGAGAAAATAGTCCGAGGCGCCTACGTGTGCACCCCCGATGAGGCCATCGGAGCAATCGGAGCAAGAATCTGAGTTGGAAGCTTGGTATGTCATCTTTCAGATGAGGGAGTACTTAAAGGATGCCCAACAGGCCCAGCTACCAAGTCATCTCCGAGACCTGACCACAAAGATGGCCAACACCCCCGATGAATATGTGCGGGCTGAGTTTCGTCGCATCCAGCGGAGGATCTGCACGATACTCTCGTCGGATGTCATCTCTCGGGGTGGCTTGTTCTTCCACGTCCACGCACCACCGAGCAACCGTGACATAGAAGCACACCTACGAGAGCAACGTGACACCCGAACATTCAACACGCTAGAAGGCGTTCGTCCGTTCCCGCCGAGACTATAGGATTGACAAAATGTTAGTATACACTTGCATCATATAACTTTTAGTCCTTTATTTGTCGTGTTTTATTCGTAAACCTTGATGTTTCTATTTTTTGATAGTTATTTGCGGTCTATTATCACTTTCGATGCTAAACTCGTATTTTTGTCCTATGCACAGATGACATGGTATGTTGTGTATGTCGGTAGGGTTCCCGGAGTCTATGACGATTGGGACCAATGCCGGAGACAGGTGCACGGTTTCAGCGGCAACAGCTAGAAGGGGTACAAGACCATGGTGGAGGCGGAAGCTCGATACGCCACTTATCTAGCGAGAGAGAAGACGGAGAAGACGAGGGCCCGGTTGACCACCTTCGTCATCGCCGTGCTTATACTCCTTGTACTCCTAGTGTTGATGCTACTTGTTGTTTTGCTTGTCTAGATAACTAAACTATCGATTTGTTTGAACTATGTGTACTCCTAGTGTTTGAACTATGCTTGTCTAGATAACTAAACTATCGGTTCGAGACTATTTGGTGATGATCGAGACTATTGTTCGAGACTATGTGTTGATGATCGAGAATATTTATATTATTTTGCTGTTATTTTCATATTTATTTCTGTCAATTTGTTGTAATTCTGTTATTTCCGTTTCTTTTATTTTTTGACACAGCAAAACCATACCCCAGGCGAATAAGAAATGATACCTTAGGCGAATCTGTACCCAGGCGCACAGTGCCTGTTCGTCTCAGGTAAAAGGCTTACCCCAGGCGCACAGGGCCAGTTCGCCTCGGGTATGTCAAGTTACCCCAGGCGCATTTTGAGGTTCTCCTGCGGTAAGTCATTACCGCTGGCGATGTGGTCCCAGGCGAACTGAAATTCGCCTACGTAGACTAATTTTGGTGCGCCCGCGGTAGTCTTTCCCCTAGTAGTGTACGGTGTACAGCGTGTGTTGGTGTGCCGGTCTGCTCTCTAGGGCGCGCTTCGGCCCAACTACTTTGCCCGTCCAGAAGCCTCTCTGCCTCATCGGAGTAGTTCGTTGGTTGCCCTTGTGCGCTCGCTTCGCTGTAGTCCCTTCGGGTGTCCTCTTTCCTTTGTGTGTTTGTGTGTGTGTGTGCGGGTCATTGTTGTAAACTGGGTTCAGCACTTTGTATCGTTTTCGCCGTTCTTGGCGTTATTAATTTAACGTCGGGCCTTTGGCCTGCAATCTAAAAAAAACCAGCTCGTCGAAGTGGCTCGCGCGCGCAGTATGCTTCTCCTGGCTTTCTTGTATCCATGGATCCACACCCAAAATGGATCGTACCTATTGGATTAAGAGATTAGCCTGCTGATAATAACATTTGGTGGAAAAGAAAAGCCTATCGTTATGAGAACCTCTGCCACGGTTGCATGCATGGGCCGCTCAAGCGGACATGGTTCGTTACATGTGGAAGACAGGGAATGGTATGAAGTGTGTAGTTTTGGGAAGACATATGGTGTGGGCATTTCCGCCTGCCTAGCCACTTTATTATGAGATTTGTACGTACATAATCTTGAATGCACAAATTTGTACCGTGGCTAATTAAGGTCTAGGCTCGTATAAATATGAAAGTTACTTTCAGAAGAACCATCAATTAAAAATTGTTATCTTTCTTTACCAAAACAGGGACCCCGTAGTTTAGGACCTATTATGCATTTATTTGAAAGTACTACGCTCGTAAGCCTATCGTTATGAGATCGTACCTATTGGATTAGGAGATCAGCACACCGATAATAACATTTGGAGGAAAAATACCCATTCGAAGTACTACGCTCGTAAGAGCGTGTGCAGTGTAGTGTTTTTACCTATAGCTAAGGGTGGGTCTAGCTATGTTCGTTAGACACTGAGTCTAGAGTACTAGACATATGTCTAAGTGAATCAAACAGCAAACGGTCCGACCCGTCGATGTATGGCAGGCATTTTTTGTGGTTATTTTTTAGGGAAAAGCTGACAATCAGCCGGAGGATAACAAACGCGCATCGTCCGCCCACGCCGAGTGCCACCTGTCCTGCGGAAGCGACGAGAGAAAGAAAGATGGCCCAGCACGAACCTTATCTTTTCACGCTGCTGCCCTCGTTCCTCTTTCCTCTCAACTTCTTCCATGCCCGTCTCCTGCTAGCTCCTGCTGTACGTGCGCGACGAGCCGGCCGCTGTCTCCTCCCATCACTCCCCTTGACTGGCTCTCCGCCGCCAGGGCACACGGCGAGCCGTGGCCATGTTCGTCCGGCTTCCTTCACCGTCCCTCGTGCTGCTGCCTTCAAAAGCCGCGCTTTGGAGATGCAAGCCACGGTGATGGCCACGGCGGCCGCGGAGCCGGAGCCGCTTCAGGTCATGGAGGTGGACGGGGAGCGGGGCGCAGCGCTGGTGCTCCCGATGGCGGATGGTGATGCTACTAACGGCGCGCGCCGGTGCTCCCATAGGCGGGGACCAGCGGGGGACGGGGGCCGCCTCCGTTTGCCTCCGGTGATACTCCAGCGCCGGAGGAGATGCTCCCTTCTGCGATGCTCCGGGCGGTGCTCCCTGCGGCGCAAGGTGATGCTCCCGGAGGCGAACGGCGGTGCTCCCGGCGGCGCCCGATGGTGCTCCCTGCGGTCAAGGTGATGCTCCCGACGACGAACCGCGGTGCTCCCTTCGGCGCAAAGCAATGCTCCCGACGGCGACCTGGGGTGCTCTCTAGGGCGCCGGAGATGCTCCCG
>JAPCYS010002501.1:0-19602 GCA_028641055.1 Alopecurus myosuroides | reverse complement strand
GCAAGAGCTTTCAAGTTGAGAAAGAAGAAGGGTTAAAGGCTTTGATGTAATAAGAGAACTGTAGGAGCTTGCCAGTACGGCTTGGTAAGCAAGCTCCCTGTTATGTAGTTGCCAACTCCTAGTTCTTTCTCTTCTTTATTTTTGATTTTTTATTATATATTTTTATACTAAACGTATAATCTCCTACACATGTCGTTGTCCGGAACCCGAGGCCCCAAAGTGGCAGAAATTGGGACAACCGGAGGGGATGGCTGCGATGTGAGGATCACATGTGTTCACGTAGTGTTAATGCTTTGCTCCAGTGCTTTATTAAAAGGATCACCTTAATTAACAGTAGTTTCCCTTGAGGCCCCACTTCAAACGGGTTGGTAGGACAAAAGATGATGTGCAAGTTTCTCATTGCGAGTATGTATGACTAAATAGGAACATATGCATATGGTTTGCCTAGAACTTGGATGCTTTATTATTATCTATCTGCATTGACCATGTTATTATTATTACATGAACTATCTTATCCATGCAACGCCCGTTCATCTATTCCCTATGCCTAAACTTTAATCCTGTTGTTCTCACGATTTGTATTGTTGTTACTATTTTACTCATGCTGTTATTTTACTACTTCTGCTCTTATGAAACTGTTACCACTGATAAATTTTTGCGAGCAAGTCTACTTTCAGGTGCAACTTAACTGACAACTCATATGTTAAGGCTTATAAATATTCTTTGGCTCCCCTTGTGTCGAATCAATAAATTTTAGTTTTACTTCCCTCGAAGACTGTTGCGATCCCCTATACTTGTGGGTCATTAAGACTATTTTCTGGCGCCGTTGCCGGGGAGCATAGCTTTATTTATTTGCTCACTTGAACGTGATATTGTTCGCTACAAGCTTATCATCATGGGAAAAAATCGTGATGGTAAGGTCCCCATATTACCATCCACTACAAGGAGAGGTACAACTCTGTTGCTCTTGATTCACATCTGTTATGAGTAAGCTTCTTACACCACCACATGCTACACATACTGTTACTTCTGCTGAATCTAAAAATGCTTCCGATACTTTTGATGATGCTTCTACTGTTCTTGATGATTGGTTCACTAGGTCCTTTCCTAGATGCTACAATTTCTAAATCTAAACAAATTGAAAATGTTGAAATTCCTGCTGAAAATGCTAGTACACTTGTTAATTCACCTAAGGCTAGTGATGATCTTGATGAAACCTATACTAAACTTAATGATGACTTTGTTGAAGAAGTTCAAGGTACTACTAGTGCATGTGGTTCTATATACATTAAAGATAAGGATTATGAATTCTCTCTAGATTTATATTACATATCTATTGTTGAGAAAGAACCCTTTTGTGATACTGAAAATGAAAGTGCTATGGAACATATGAATGAGCTCTCATCTTTGAGTAGTTTATTTTCTGATGATATTAAGAAACGCACTTATTTTGTTGCTAAGATTTTTCCTTTCTCATTGAAAGATGAATCTAAAACTTGGTTAAACAATTTGACACATGGATCTATTACTGGTCCAATTGGTTTGGCTAATACTTTCTTTTGGAAATATTTTCCTGCTAGTGCTCAACATGCTGTTGTGGAAAACTCTTTAATTTTAAACAAATTGAGGAAAAAAATTGCCTGAATCTTGGTCAAGGTTTTGTTCTTTAATAAGAGCTAGTCCTGGAAATCCATTACCTAAAAATGTGGTCCTGGACATATTTTATAATGGACTGACTATTGAATCTAGGACATACCTAGATAGTTGTGCTGGTTGTGTTTTCAGGAAAAGAACTCCAGAAGAAGCTGAGGAATTACGTGCTAATATAAGCAAGAACCATGATTATTGGACTATGCCTGAGCCTACACCAACACCTACACCAACACCCAAGAAGAGGCGAATGATTGAATTAAGTGATGAAGTGATGAGGGAAGCCAAGAAATCTCTTAAAGAGAGGGGTATTAAATCTGAAGATGTGACGAATTTACCACCTATAGAAGAATCATGTAAGCCAATTCCTCACCCATCCACAATTGAGGTATACTCCCTCCAGTATTTTGGTAATAGAGATATTCCCTATTCTAACCACCTTATCAATGCTTAGATGAATTTCATAATTATGTTGTTAACCAAGATAATTTTAATACGAGAATGCAGAAGCATCTAATGGAAAACTCTAGAGCTATTGGTAATTTGCATGGTATTATTGAGAGAACCTCTAATGATGTTAAAATGCTTGTTGAACATTTTCATATGGTTCAAACTCAAATTGATCAACTAACTGAAGTGCAAAAAGATTTTCTAGCTAATGCTTCTAGAGAAAAAACATGTTTATGAAATAATTACTAGAAATGGTATTCTACTCAGGATCCCTTGTATCCCGATGGTCATCCTAAAAGAATTGAACAAGATTCTCAACAACCTAAAAACAATATTACTTCTTCTAAGAAAAAGAAGAAGAAACAGAAAATTGTTGTAGAATCTCCTGAGCCTGCTAAAGATCCTAATAGTATATCTATTTCTGATGCTGAAACTAAAAGTGGTAATGATAAAAATGATTCGTCTGGTAAAGAAGAAATTGAAGTTGAACCTAATAAGCAAACTAAAACTGCAAAGTACACTAAGGAGGATTTGATCGCTAAAAAACATGGTAAGGAAACAGAGCCTTGCGTACAAAAACCATTGCCTTCTCCTAATAAGAAACATAAATCAAAGGAAGAAGAACATTATAAAAAAACTGTGATTGGATGAAACCTTTCTTTTACAAATTCCTTTGACTGATGCTATTAAACTGCCTCCTTTCGAAATACATGAAAGATATTGTCTCTAACAAAAGGAAGATTCCTAATGAGGAAATTTCCAGTATGCTTGCTAATTATTCTTTTAATGGTAGGGTTCCAAAGAAGCTTGGAGATCCTGGTATACCCACTATTCCTTGTTCTATTAAAAATAATTATGTTAGAACTGCTCTATGTGACTTGGGAGTAGGAGTTAGTGTTATGCCTTTTTCTCTTTATAAGAGACTCTCTCTGGAAAAATTAATACCAACTGATATATCCTTGCAAATGGCTGATAAATCTACTGCTATTCATGTTGGTATATGTAAGAATGCTCATGTTCAAGTGGCTAATAATTGTTTGATATTAACTGACTTTGTTGTGTTGGAAATGCTTGAAGATGATAATATGTCTATTATTCTTGAGAGACCTTTTCTTAACACTACAGGGGCTGTTATCGATTGCAACGAAGGAAAAGTAACTTTTAATGTCAATGATAAAGAGCACACTGTTTATTTTCCCATGAAGATTGATAGAAAATATGGTCTAAATTCAATTGAAAATATTGGGACCATCAAGATTGGAGAATTCTATTGTCCTATGCCAAAGACACCAAAAGAATATGGAATTATTATGATTGGGACTATGTCTATCAAAGTTTAGGTAACATAATCATTTAGTGGTATACAAAGTTTTGCTTCATAAAAATTGTTTTGGTAACAAGACTTAATCAACCTTGTTAACAAAGTAATTTGAAATGAAGGAAACGTTGTTTTCACTATGTTTTCACCATTCCCACCATTGTTTTCACCATACCCACCTTTGTTTTCACCATGCCACACATGTTTTCATAATCCACACCTTTGTTTTCACCATCCATACTTTTGTTTTCAAAGTGATTATTGTTGTTTCCGCCATGTTATGTTTGTTTTCACCACCAATAACTTTGTTTTCAGCACTTACACCTTTGTTTTCATTGGGTATTTACACATTAGAATGTCTTAGAACCTGTGAATTGTTTTTGGTTCTGTTTTCCAACACTCCATAATCATTTTCCGGGTTTATAATTAATTATTAAATTATGAAAATACCTCAAAAATAAAGTTCCTCAAATAATTCTATTATAATAAATTTTTACGTTGAAAATGAAGCACATAGGCACCTGGGACACCCCAGGGGGACCCACCATGCAGGCACACCACGGGATGGCGCGGCCAGCCCCCTGGTGGCGCCAACACATGGTGTGGGCCCCCTGGCCCTCCACTAGCTCTCCTCCCTGCCAAAGATTCCTCTCTCTCACCCAAAATAAAAAACATTCCTAGAACCCGAGTTCTTGATGTTCTTCCCCGGGATTTTTCGATCTCTTTTCTCAACCCACCATTGTTGCTGAAATTTGGTGCATTTGCTCTCCGGTATGTGGCTCCTCCAATTATCCAAGTAGAATTTTGTTTAGTGGAGTATTTCTCGGGTATTTTGGTACAGTAGGTGACAACTTATGTGAGTTTTCATGCTTTATTTGAGTTGAAATAATTTAGTTTTGATGCATGTTTTGCTACCCTACAAGTCTCTGTAGTAATTTCCATCATATAGTTGCTTGAAATCAATTTTTGCGATGATTTTCAAAAATTTCAGAAATGGACAACTACAACTTTGGAGAAATTTTTAAGAGTGATGCACCTAGGAGGACAAGGCCCTCACGCTCATCTACTCTGCTGAGGCCATCTTACAATAAAGATCTCATTGCACCAAGTATCGACATTGCGGGAGACGATGTAATTGCTCATCCATCTAGTTTTCCTTGCTATACATTTTTAAGTGGTGAAGGCATACTTCATGACTTCTTGATGTTGATTTATTGGGTTGGATTAACCAGCTACATGAATGATGAAGGCCCCCAATATGTTATTCTAACAAAAACTTTTGTTGAGAATTTTAAATTCCATAACTCACAATATGACCCATCTGTTGCATTTAAGATCTATGGTAGCACTTTTTCCATGTCTTTGGAAGATTTTTGCAGCATTATAGGTATCAACACCTGTAGGACAGCGAGGAAGATTCAGGAGAGACCCGCTGATTTTATGGAGCTCTATCGAGGAGTCACTAATGATGATGACTGCACAGCTCAGCGCGGCAAGATAAGGAATATTCAACTTCCTGCTATCAAATATTTCACTTATTATCTTGCTACTAGTGTCCTTGGTAGGGAAAACACTGGTAATATTTCAAACTATCATCTTACTTTTCTTGTCGTTGCACTAAACTGTAGCAATAAGTATAACCTTGATTCTCTCATTGCTCGCCGCCTAACTGCTAAAGGACCCATTTATGGGGGCATTATTGCTACGCGTCTATTAACTGCTCTAGGCCTTTCTATTGCTCCCAATGATGAGTCTATAGCTCCTCATAGACTTGATCTTGTTGCCATGAAGGGTCATCATTTTATTACTGCCAACTCTAGTGCTGAACATCTAATATATAGAGTTTTATTTACTGACTCAGATGAAAGGGGAGTTACTTTGCCGCAGCATGTTTTGTTTAAAGTTGTCAGGATGCCATGGTCGCGCTCGAAGGGGGAGCTAGACGAGCAGTTTCGCTTGCTTGGGTTCCATAAGAAGCAAAGGAGGCAGAATGCGCCCTCGAAGGACTGCACCGCGCAGTACGTCGGGGCGTCCTCGAGCCCATATCCAGAGGATGGCCCATCCTCGTCTCACTATGGGGGCGCCGCTTCATGGCCCGCTTGGGATTGATCGACACTTAGGCCAAAATCCTAAGCTTGGGGAGAGGTACACCGACATGACACTCATCTACATATCATGTTTCTGTCGGTTCTTTGTATAACCATGTTTTCGTTTCTTTTGCTTGTTTTTGTTTCTTTCGCTTCTTTGCGTTTCTTTTTGTTTTTATTGTTTTGTTATTGCTTTCCAAAACACAAAAAGAAAAAAAAAATCTGTTGTTTCTATTTATTTGTTTCTTTAGTTTCTTTCATTTGTTTGCTCTGTTTTCTATTTCGTTTTAATATATTCAAAAACCCAAAAAGATTTTTCTTTGTTTGCTTGGTTTCCTTCCGTTCTTGTTTTAAATTCGAAAACCCAAAAATATTTGTGTTCTTTTTTTGTTTTGTAAAGTTTCTTGCAGAGCTCATCGGTCTTCCATGTGTCCATTGGAGTTTGGTTATCAACTTATATCATTCGATCCACACAAGTGAAGAGCAATAATGATGATTCATGACAATTCAAGCTGTGGTAAGAGGCTGGTATGAACTCTATTTGTTTTCATTTTTGTACATATACTCATCCATGTGGACATGCTTAGTTTGTTCGTGTAAGGTGTATGTTATTTAATGGATGCTTAGTAGTTCGTTCCCTCTCATGTTTAGTTTCAACTTACTAATATTAGATAGCATGTCGTATACATGTTTTCTTCATTGCTTTATTCATAGAAGGGTATGAAATTGTGGCGTTTCCCTATGAATGTTTCACTTGAATTGACTTGGCACATGCTCATGCATATGACTGAAAATAAAAAGTCAATTAGCCTCGACGATTTATTTTGCCTCAGAGTATTTGTATCACTTTTATGCCCCCGTTAATTTAATTTTGTCGCAAGCATGATTATGACAGTTATTGCTCTCTCGATTGTCGCTCCCAGTCTATTGCTAGCTTCACCTTTACTGAGTGTGAGCTCTACTCGTGCATCCAACCCCCGAAAACCAAAGTTTGAGAAATGTGTCCACCATACCTACCTATATGTGGTATTTCACCGTCACTCCAATTAAATTTGCATGTGCTACCTTTACAACTTTCAAAATACTTCTCGTTTTGTGACACTGTTTTAGCTCATGCGGAAGTAGTAGTTGGGTTTGTTGTCTTGCATGCTATTTAGGTACCCTGACTTGCATGCTTCATCTGCTCGTCATTAATTTTGCAAAGAGCTGGCTAGACCATTATAACATCAAAAAGCTAAAACTAAATAGACACTCCTCCATGGTATGAGATTGTTGGCAGGCACTCGAGGATTCGGCTAGCCATGGTTTGCGAAAGCAAGGTGGGGAGGAGTGTCAAACTATATAATGCATGTTATAAATGCTTAATATAAATATTTTGGAACTGCTCTCAACTTGTTTAGTATGGAAGATAACAAGGACTCTATTACCATTCGTTGACATGAACAATCACCTCCCAAAATCATTTTACTTATGTTTTCAATAAAATAAAAAGCTCTAGCACATGTTAATCCCTGCTTCCCTCTGCGAAGGGCCTTTCTTTTACTTTTATGTTGAGTCTTCACCTTCTCGCTTTACGCACTTTCTTGAGAGCATAATTGTCATTCTTAGTGTAATGTGCTTGTCCCATGATACGGTTAATTGTGTTATAACTTTGATGCTTTTATCTTTGATATCTTTACTTCTAGTCTTCACTTGAACCTCACAGGTGCCCTGGCATTTATGTTTTGCTCCACTATTAAGGGCAAGCGAGATACCACTTTATCATACCCTGTTATGAACATTGAATTGATATATTTCATGTTGTGTTTTATTAGTGTGTTGAAATCTCTTCATGGTTTGCATAGCTATCAGGTGACTTTATTTTGCATACTTCTTATTATGGATTGCCTAAGCACTTGATCATATAGTGAGAATATTTACATCTTATGAAACAAATCTGTTCGTAAAAGTTCTTTTCTTGCACTCAGTTGTTAACTAAATTTCTTGAGGACAAGCAATAAGCTAAGCTTGGGGAGTTGATACGTCCAAAACGTATCTCCTTTTCCGAACACTTTTGCTATTGTTTCCCTCTAAACTCGTGAGTTTTGGATGCAACTAACACGGACTAACGCTGTTTTCAGCAGAATTACCCTGGTGTCTTGTTTTTGTGCAGAAAAATCAACTTTCGGGAAATCGCCCAAAAAAGATCCCAAAGACCTTATTTCACCCGAAGACCCCCGGAGCCAGAAGGAGACCCGGAGGGGGGGGCAAGAAGGGTCCCACACCATGGTTGGGCGCGCCACATAGGTCGCGCCGCCAGGTGGTGTGGTGGCCCCATCAACTGCCTCGGGATCCCCTTTTGACTACGTATGCCCCTTAACCCTAAAACATCAGGGGTTCGTCATACTCCAGAGAAACACACCCGAGCGTCGCCGCCACCTCGAAATCCAATTCGGGGATCAATAGTTCCTGTTCTCGCACTCTGCCGGGACGTGGATTCCAAGGAGATCATCGCCATCGTCACCGCCACCACTTCTCCATCAACCATCCATGATTCCCCCGTCCATGTGTGAGTAATCCCCATTGTAGACTGAGAGGGATGGTAGGGATTGAATGAGATTGATCATGTAATAATGCAAGATTGCTAGGCCATAGTTCCTAGTATCCGTTGTTAGTGCTATACATCATTGTTGCAACTTGTTATTCTAAATGCTTGTCACTAGGGCCTGAGTGCCATGATCTCAGATCTGAACATGTTATTGTTTCATGAGTATAATTATGTTTCTTGATCATATATCTACAAGTTGTTTACACATGTCGTTGTCCGGAACCCGATGCCCCAAAGTGATAGAAATTGGGACAACCGTAGGGGATGGCTGCGATGTGAGGATCACATGTGTTCACGGAGTGTTAATGCTTTGCTCCGGTGCTTTATGAAAAGGAGCACCTTAATTACCAATAGTTTCCCTTGAGGCCCCACTGCAAATGGGCTGGTAGGACAAAAGATGTTGTGCAACTTTCTCATTGCGAGCACGCATGACTAAATAGGATCACATGCCTATGGTTTTCCTAGAACTTGGATGCTTTATTATTATCTATCTGCATTGCGCATATTATTATTATTATTACATGAACTATCTTATCCATGCAACGCCCGTTCATCCATTCCCTATGACTACGGTACTTTAATCCTGTTGTTTTCACGATTGCTACTGTTGTTACTATTTTACTCCTGCTGTTATTTTACTACTAATGCTATTATGAAACCGTTACCACTGATAAATTGTTGCGAGCAAGTCTACTTTCAGGTGCAGCTGAACTAAAAACTCATCTGTTAAGGCTTATAAATATTCTTTGGCCCCCTTGCGTCGAATCAATAAATTTGGGTTTTACTTCCCTCGGAGGCTGTTGCGACCCCCTATACTTGTGGGTCATCAGGGACCTTGAGGCAAAGGGTACTCAAAGTGTTGTCTTCATGTTGTCAATGGGATCGCTCATGTGGTTCTTCGTCCAAGATTGGAGGTGAACGATCATATGGATCATCTTACTTTGCTTGTTGTTGATGGAGTTGCTCATGTGGGTCTTCATCAAAGATAGGGAGTGAAAGACCATGTGGATCATCCTCACCCGCTTGTTGTTGATGAAGTTTCTCATGCGGGTATTCATCAAAGATAGGGAGTGAAAGACCATGTGGATCATCCTCACTCACTCATTGTTGATGGAGTTGCTCATGCGGGTCTTCATCAAAGATAGGGAGTGAAAGATCATGTGGATCATCCTCACTCGCTTGTTGTTAATGGAGTCGCTCATGTTGTTCTTCAGCATAGATTGGCGGTGAGAGATCATATGGGTCATCCTCATTGGCTTGGCGTTGTCGGTCATGATGAGGAGGATGACACCGGTGGTCATTAGGATGATGATTACGTAGGCGTGCTTCACGACGTTCACTATCTTCATTGTCATGGTTGCGTTGTTGAGGACACTCTTATTCATTGCAAGGTTGTTGAGGGAGTTCTTGTTCTTGGCAGTCATTGTGGTGGTGATGCGCATTGCGCCTAGGTGGCCTTCGTGGCAGTCATTGTGACCATAGTCATTAGCGGGGCCTTGTGGAGGTGGGGGATGATGTTGTCGAAGGTCTGATCATTGAGATTGATGTTGAAGAGGGTCACCATGGCCTTGTCAGTGTCGAGGAGGTGGTGATGGCAAGCTATCTTCATACCAATTTCGTCGAGGAGCTTGTGTTAGAGGAGGAGGTGGTGGTGGTTGTTGTTGTTGTCCACCATCTTCCATGTTGGGGTGGTGATCATGGCGATGAGCTTGGTGATGATCTTGAGTTTGTTAACTTGAACGTCTTGAACTTGAGGACGATGATGATCCATGGAAATTGTCAAGATTAGCCAAGTTAATTTTGATGCATGTCATTTGATCAAGCAATCGAGCCTCTTGCGCTTGGAGTCGATGGTCATAGCGCTCCAACTTGTCTTGCACAAGTTGACGTAGTTGGAAGTGTTCGTTGCGGGTGACAAAGTTGCGGTCGTTGTTGTTGTAGAATGGGTTTCCTTCATCCTCCGAGGTCGTACTTGAGAATACTCCTTCCCTAGCCATCTCAACAAGCACACAAGTGTGATATGAAGAAATGATGTCTCACTTACCCAATGTTACCTTTTTCGGTCGTATTGAGGCTAGTGGACGAGCCTAGATGTAGGGCCGTATGTCCAAAGTGGGTCCAAAAAGATCGAAAGAAAACCACAAACTAAAACACACACGCTATATGTGGATTTCAAAATGGGCGAGGAAAGTGCCAAGGAAAAATCAACAAGTACGAAGAAAAGTTTGTTGTAAAACGTGGAGGAGAACCGAAATGAAATGTTAGCAAAAGAACCAAATCCTAGTGGAGGAAACACAATGGAACACACACACGCAAGTGATTAATGGGGTTAGTGCGGCCAATGGACGAGCGTAGACGAAATGTACCTTTCGAAGACTAAGATCAATGCCACACCAACACAATAAGGACGCTAGCTCAAACCGCAAACTTTAGAAGGCAACAAGATTCGCACCGTGGTAACCGGTCACTCTTTTCTATTTTGCGACTCGAAGCTACACGTTCCAACAAGTGATAACAATTAGCATCGATCTATTTCTATTTTTTTTCTATTTTCACTTTTTTCTATATGGGGATACAAATTCCAAGCCTAGTCGAACTACGCTCTCACAAGTGCAAAACACACACTCTCGGTGCCACTAGTGCAATGCCAAGCAATATAAAATAGCTAGTCCGAACGGGCAAGGTACACGAAGGAAGGGTTAGTTCAAGCAAAAGCAAGTTATACCTCTTTGATAGATGATCACAGACTTGCGTGGAAACTTGAATCACTCAAATCGGAGCAACAACGACAAAGAAAAACACGTTCGAAAATCTGTCCAGGAATCAAAGAGCTGAAATTTTCTGTGAATTTTGCTCAAATTCGAAATTCCTTGAAATCCAATATTTTTTTTGGACAAATTCGAGAAAAGCGGCTGAATAGAAAGGTGGGGAATGGTCTTAGGCAACAAATCCACGAAAAACTCAACGAGTCAACAGAACGGTCAAAATCCCTTTTAATGATATTTTTGGTGAAATTTTCAAATTTAGGGTTTGGGAGAGAAATTTTTTGGTGGAAAGGGGGATTGTGGGTGTCGAATTCGTGTCAATCTGGCGGGATATTCTTACGTGTACGGCCAAATTGGTGCAACCCTGCAGGGATAAATCTTCTCGAGAAGCCGTGTTTTCCGCGGTTATGGATTACTTGGTGAAAGTACTGGCTAACAAGTACTCAGAACAACTTACACCTAACTAATGATAACTTGACTAGTAATAGCCATATTGCCACAATAACTTGATCCACCTTTAATCCAACTGTGTGAGTTATCCTCGGGTTGCTTCTTCGGATAAGGGGCGAGGTCCAGGATGGGTTTGTTTTGGTGGTTAGTTATAGTTGTTTACGATACGCTATCTTACCTCCATCTGTTAGTCCGGAAGTTGTAGTATGTTCTGTAGTTGGTTAGTGCAGCCAGTTGCGGCATCTCTTTTACCCCTTTCTTCCGTTGATCCCAAGGCATCCGTGCTTGGTGTTGACGGGCTACACTTTGGTGAACTCTGAGTCTTGCTTGCCAGTACGTTGTTGTACTGACCCCTTTGGGGCTGTGGTTTACGCAGACTACGACTACGGCTACGATGACCACCAGGATGGCTACTTCGTGGAGTTTGACGAGACTGCAGACGAGTAGATAGCTGGACCCGGGCAGGATCCAGGACCTACGTGGATGGGCTTCGTCTTCTTTTATTTCCCGGCTTCTTAAGCCTATTTGGATTTGTCTGTACTCATACCCTTTGTTTGCTTCCGCTGATGTAATGAATGTTATGTTGGGACATGTGTCCTCTGGATGATTGTATTTGCTATTCTCTGCCTTAGTGAAGGCTATTTGCAACCTTATTTCCATCTTTTGTGTCTTAGAGACATTCTGTGGTATCATTCCGTTTAACGCTGTTGACGTACCCTGCGTGATTGATATGAAGTACGTCGACAGTAGTGCCTATGGTCTCTAGTGGATAGTTTACATCGACGATGGAATAGCAGGGCTTGTGTTGTCGCGCATAAGCGCAGGCCTACCAGGAAGCTGGGACGTGGGAGCAGTTATGCCCCATAATCCAAGCATCTGCTATCCAGTTCGGCCCGATGAGTATCCCCTAGAAACCAGGGTGCGACAAATGGTATCAGAGCCTGTCTGCCTGTAGGATCCCTTTTTACTGGTCGCAGTTTGAGTCTAGAAACTATTTTGTAGGTATATAGGAAAAATGAAACGTGAGAATAGGAATTCTGCTATTTTTCTTCTTTCCCCACCCACCCACCCTTTTCTGGTAAGGAAGTGCAACGTTGTTTTCTCTTCTCACCTAAACTTTCAAGTTAGGATTTCACGTGTTTTGGGTTCTCTGTAGTACCTCAGGTTTTTGGTCTCGTTTTCCCGATGTTGCTTCGATATCCTGTTCTTTTAAAGAACCTTTCGTCCGTTGTTATCTTGTTGTTGTTTCCACTTCATTTCATCTACCGGCGTCTAATCAAAACCTCCCAAATCATCTCCAGATGGATCTCAGGTTCTACCCGCAGGTGGTTCGGATGACTCGCTGTGAGAGCACTGCCGGTTATCCGGAGATGCTGAGGGACATGGTCACGTATATGGGGTTCCATTGGGCACCTTGTCGAGGATGATAGCTCCAGGCTGCACACCACAGCTCAGTTCGTGAGGCACAGTGACGCGGTTGCTTCCACACTTTCTCAGGAGTTGGCTTCAGTCAGGGAGCAGCTCTACCTTGCTTTGACGCGTCTGGCGACTTACACCACAGACTTCGTTGGAGACGAGCGCTTTGCACGTTTCGCTCAGCCAGCTGGTCTTCCTCTGCCAGATGCTGGAGGTTACGAGCCGATCAGAGGTCCACTTCTCAACCTTGGAGCTGGTTACAGTGGTATTCCTCTCTTTGGAGCACAGGGAGAGGACGCTTTCTACTTCACCACTCCGAGAGTCCCTCTCCGAGCAGTTCCGATCTACAGGGATCGTCGTTCTACTTACCTCCGTGAGCGTACTCCTCGCCGTACCACTCGCCGTACTCCTAGACGCCGTCCTGCGTGATGAGCATGGGAGTACCGATGTATCCATTCCTAGCTATGTTTAGTTATCCTTTGGCATTCGAACCAGTTATGGTGTGTTGGATATTCTGATGTATTTGAACTCATGATGTACCTGTTGGTTATCTATTCATGCGTCGGAATAATCTCTCTTTCGGTTACCAAGTCTATCCTTTGCTGTTATTGTGCTAAAATGCATTTCTGTTCAGGATGCCTCCAACCAGGAACTCCCCGCCTGAGCCACCTCCGCTCACGGAGCTGTTGACTCAGATGACTCAGGTCGTGGCTCAGATGGCCCAGATCCAGGCTAACCAGCACAACAACCAGAATGCTCCACAGGTCAACATCAAGGAGTTCCTCAGCTTGGGCCCGAAAACTTTCGTGGCAACACGCGAGCCCCTGGATGCTGATGACTGGATCCGTGACATAGCCAGGACTCTGGAGATTGCACATGTTGCTGAGGAAGATAAGGTCAAGTATGCCACCTACCTGCTGAAGGGTCAGGCAGCTTCTTGGTGGGAGAACTACCAGACCATGAGAGATGGCTATCCTATCACCTGGGGCTGTTTCAAGGAAGCTTTCCTGAAGCACCACATTCCAGATGGTCTTATGGAAAAGATGCGTGAAGAGTTCTGCTCTCTTAAGCAGGGCAAGCTGGATGTTATCAGCTATCAGACCGAGTTCAATCGCCTCGCTCGATACGCTGGTGACGAGGTGTCCACTGAGGCCAAGAAGATGGCAAGGTTCCGCCGAGGTTTTAACCCGGAGCTGAAGTATGCCCTTACCAATGTCAAGTGCAAAGACTTCGAGGATCTCGTGAACACCGCGCTCAATGAGGAGAATGGGCGCAAAGCGTTCGAAGAGTCCCGCAAGCACTCGCGTGAGGGTGGTTCATCCTCCAACATGACCACCCCTCCGCAGAAGCGCCGCATCTGGGTGCCAAACAGTGCTGTCACTAGGGCTCCTTATGCCCAAGCTTCTCCAGGATTTGCTCCCCGCCCACCCAACCCATCTCAGATGAATGGTCAGAGGGTTCCAATGGGGCAGCCAAGGCCAGGTCCTTCTCGTGTCGTCACTTGCTACAAGTGCAAGGAGACTGGACACTACGCTGATAAGTGCACTCAGAGGCAGCTGCCTCCACCACCTCCTCGCCCCAACACCAACCAGGCTATGGTGCGCGCTCCTCCGGCTAAAGCCTTCAACTCCAACAACAGGCCTGTCGGGAGGACCGCGAGGGTGAATCATATCAAGGCCGACAAAGCTGAGGAAGCTGCTGACGTCGTTCTCGGTACTTTCCCCGTAAACTCTAACCAAGCTAAAGTGTTGTTTGATACCGGAGCATCGCATTCTTTTGTGTCAAAGATCTTTGCGACAGCAATTGAGCTCCCCTTTGTTGGTTTGGGTTCCCCGCTAGTAGTAAACTCCCCTGGAGCAACTATGCAAACTTCCAAGATCAGTCATGAGAATCAGATCTTAATTGGAGGCCACGTATTCCTTGCTTCTCTCATTCTGCTTGGCAATTTTGACATTGATGTCATCCTTGGCATGGATTGGTTGAAGGCCAATAAAGCTACGATTGATTGTGCTAAGAAGTCGATAACTTTTCCACCGTCTGGCCAGATAGTCTATTCTCCAAGTGAATCAAGTTCTGTTCAGCTGTACACCCTGGATGCTAAACCTCTACCTCTGCTTGAGAATGTTCCGGTGGTTTGTGAATTCCCTGACGTCTTTCCAGAAGAGTTGCCAGGGATGCCTCCGGACAGAGCAGTTGAGTTTGTGATCGAGCTTGAACCAGGTACTGCTCCAATCTCTAAGCATCCATACAAGATAGCACCTCCTGAACTGAAATTGTTGAAGGAGCAAATCGATATGTACATGGACAAAGGTTACATTCAGCCTAGTTCCTCCGCTTGGGGTTGCCCAACTCTGTTTGTTGCCAAGAAGGATCAAACGAAAAGACTCGTGGTTGACTATCGTCCTCTCAATGAGAAAACCATCAAGAACAAGTATCCAATTCCTCGTATCGATGATCTTTTTGATCAACTTGCTGGAGCCTCAATATTCTCAAAGTTGGACTTGAGGATGGGTTACCATCAAATAAAGATCAAAAAGGAAGATATTCCAAAAACAGCTTTCACCACTCGGTACGGTCTATATGAATACACCGTCATGTCCTTTGGTCTCACCAATGCACCGGCGACATTCTCTCGACTCATGAATTCTGTCTTCCATGAATACCTCGACAAGTTCGTTGTGGTATATCTTGATGATATTCTGGTCTACTCCAAATCTGAGGAAGAGCATGGAGAACATCTTCGTCTCACTCTCATGAAACTCCGCGAGCATCGTCTATATGCCAAGTTCTCCAAATGTGAGTTCTGGATTCCAGAAGTTGCTTATCTTGGTCATATCATCTCTGCCAAGGGCATAGCCATTGACCCAGAAAAGGTTAAGGCAATTGTCGATTGGAAACCTCCTAAGACGGTGAAGCAAGTCAGAAGTTTTCTTGGCTTGGCTAGCTATTGCCGTCGTTTCGTCCAAAACTTCTCCAAGATTGCAAAACCTCTCACTGATCTCACCAAGAAGGACAAGAAGTTCGTTTGGTCTCCACAGTGTGATGAAAGTTTCAATCTCCTCAAAACCAAACTCACTTCTACCCCAGTTCTAGTTGGCCAAGATACTACCAAACCTTTCCAGATATTCTGTGATGCATCTCTCCAAGGTCTAGGTGCAGTTCTTATGCAAGAACGTCAAGTTGTGGCTTATGCGTCACGTCAGTTGAACCCACATGAGAAAAACTATCCCACTCATGATCTTGAACTTGCAGCAGTTGTGTTTGCCCTCAAGAAATGGAGACAATACTTGTTGGGCAACAAAATTGAAATCTTTTCCGATCATAAGAGTCTGAAATATATCTTCACTCAGCCAGATCTAAACCTCAGGCAAAGGAGATGGATTGAAAAGATTAAAGACTTTGATCTCACCATTTCTTACACTCCAGGCAAGGCTAATGTTATGGCCGATGCTCTCAGTCGCAAATCCTATTGCAATAATCTCATGATCATGGAAAGCCAACCTCCACTTCATGAAGAATTCCAGAAGCTGAACCTTGGTCTTGTTCCTCAAGGTTATCTTGCTAGCTTGACAGCCAGTCCAACTCTCGAGGACAAGATTCGTTCTGAACAGTTTCGTGATGCTGAAATCAAGAAGATGGTAGAGCATATCAAAGAAGGCAAAGATAAATTCAAGTCCTTCTCAATTGATGACAAGGGAGCTGTGTTCTTTGAAGGACGTATTGCAGTTCCTAAGATTCAAAGTCTCAAAGATATCATTCTCAAGGAGGCTCATGAAACTCCTCTCTCCATCCACCCTGGAAGTACAAAGATGTACCAGGATCTTAAGACACTGTATTGGTGGCCTGGCATGAAACGTGAAATTGCTCAATACGTTTCTGAATGCGACGTTTGTCAACGTGTTAAGGCAGTCCATCAGAAAACAGCCGGTCTACTCCAACCTCTGAAAATTCCTGAGTGGAAGTGGGACATGATTGAAATGGACTTCGTTACTGGGTTTCCAAAGTCCAAGAAGGGCAACGATGCAATCTTCATTGTTATTGATCGTCTCACTAAGGTAGCTCACTTCTTTGCTGTCAAGGAAACTATCTCAGCTAGCCAGTTAGCAGAGCTCTACACAGCAAAGATTGTTCCTCTTCATGGTGTTCCATTGGAAATAAGCTCAGACCGTGGAAGTATCTTCACTTCTCATTTCTGGAAGAGTTTTCAAGAAGCATTGGGCACCAAACTTCTGTTTAGCACTGCTTATCACCCTCAGTCTCAGGGGCAAGTCGAAAGAGTCAATCAGATTCTCGAGGATATGCTCAGAGCATGTGGTCTCTCCTTTGGCATGAAATGGGAGGATTGCCTTCCATATGCTGAATTCTCCTACAACAACAGCTACCAGGCAAGCCTAGGCATGGCACCATTTGAAGCACTCTATGGCCGCAGATGCAGGAGTCCAATCAATTGGTCTGGAGCTGGTGAACGTTCACTCTTAGGTCCTGACATTGTTAAGGAATCCGAAGAGAAAGTTAGCATCATTCATGACAATCTCAAGATTGCTCAGTCTCGTCAGAAGAGCTACTATGACAGCAAGCACAGGGATATGATCTATGCCCCTGGTGACAAGGCATATCTCCGTGTAACTCCCCTCAGAGGCACTCATCGTTTCTGTGTGAAAGGAAAGCTTGCACCAAGATACATTGGTCCTTTCAACATTCTCTCAAGGTGGGCAGAAAATGCCTATCGTCTCGAACTTCCAGAAAAACTATCCAAAGTGCACGATGTGTTCCACGTGTCACAGCTCAAGAAGTGTTTCAAAGATCCAGATCATGCAGTTGATCATGATTCCATTGAACTGCAAGATGATCTATCTTATGAGGAGCACCCTATTCGTATTCTCGATGAGACCGAGCGTAAGACTCGCAACAAGGGCACCAAGTTCTTGAAAGTGCAGTGGTCGCATCATTCCGATAAAGAGGCAACATGGGAGACCGAAGAGGATCTTCGCAAGAAGTATCCGGACCTTTTCCTTTCTCAGTAGGAATCTCGGGGCGCGATTCCTTCAAGGGGGGGGGGCGTTTTGTAACATCCCAAGTATGAAAACCATCCCCTTAGAATGTTTGTTGCATGTTTATTAAAGTATTGCATCATGTCATCATATTGTTTCCATGTTGTTTGCATTTGTTTCTTAATTGTTGCATTTGTTTTCCACTGTTTTCACAACTCAAATTCAAACCTTATTCAAACAATTGTTTCATACTTGCTCTGTTACAACATTTGAAATAAAAACCACAAATAAAAACAACCAATTGGTTTCATTTTATGCCATAGTGATCACTTGTTAAAATAATGGTTCTAATCAATCATTTAATTTCCAATCACATTTAAAATTCCAAATTCAAGCATCAAACAGCAACCAATTGAATTCATGCAAATTATAAAACAATTTTGATCAATGGTTTATAATTTAACATAGGGGTTACCCTATTTTAAAAGTGGGTTTTTATTAATGAGCATGTAATATTAAAATTCCCCAAATTATGGTTTAAATTCAAACAGCAAACAAATTTCAAACTTTTGAAAATAAAACTTATCATTTGTTTGCTTTTGACCTAACAAGGTTACCCAAATTTTTTTCCAAATTTTTCACTAAGTTTAAACCTATCAAATGCGTCCAATTACTTTTCAGCAAAAAAAAAGGGAGAAAGAAAAATCAAAAATTCAAACGTTTTGGTGCCAGCAGAGAGACTCGGCTGCGCCCAGCCCATTTCTCTTTTTCCTCCTCCTCGTTTTTCTCCCGCAGCGCAGCCCAGCCCGTTATCCCCGCAGAAAAACGGTTCGTTTTTTTTCTCTCGTTCTAATCTGCCGTCATCAACCTGTACGGCGTCCATCCGGAGCGCCACGGCGGACGCGGCCACCTCCCGACGGCGATCCCGCCCCCGTACGCCCTATATATCCCCCCTAGGGCTCCGCGCCACCTAACCCTAACCCTAGGAGGTTGTTTCCCCCTCGAGACCGCCGCCGTCTGCCCTCTCCCGGCCACCTCCCTCGCTCTGATCCCCTCGCCAGAGTTTTCTCCCCTCTAAACTCCGATGATAACCACCGCAGCAGTCACCCGTCTACCTATCTAGACCCAAAAACCGAAACCCCACTCTCCCCTCGTCCGATTAGACACCCGTGCAGCCCCGGAGACGCACGGTGCCCTCGCCGCCGTCCACAGCCGTGTCGCCGTCGAGCTCGTCACGGTCTCTGCAACCTCGACCATCTTCCGGTGAGCTTCCGTGTCATACGCTCCCTCCTCCCTCTCTGTTGATTCGCAAGCCACATGGCACCGTGCACGTCCACCGCATCCGTCCAGCACACGCACGCACCACCAGCGCGAGCACGACCACCGTTTCCCCGCCGGCGAGCAGCGGTGGTTCTCTGACGAAGTTCAGTAATCGCGCGTTTGGGTTCAGTTATCTCGCAGGGTAAGGTTATCCACTCTGCGTCGCTTTACCTGACAGAACAAACGCAACAACGCAGTGGCACGGTTCAGTTAGCGCGATGCGCCGCGGCCCGGGTTCGATTCCCAGGTGCCGCAACCCCTTTTTTGGGGATTTCTCCCCTGGACGCGACCCCACCCGGCAGCGACTCACACTGCCACGCAAGCGTGCGCAGCGCCACGCTGGCCCCTGGCCCACGCGGCAGTGGCTGTGTGTAGCTGCAGCGCAGTAAAAAACGTTTCTGCACTTTTCTGTTTTCAAAATAGAACCTTTTTAATTACATATTAGTCCTAAATTTTAATTGGTTAATAACTTTTAATCTATAACTCTAAATAATAAAAGTTAAATATGTTTATTGTTCTAAATTTAATTGTCTATCCAACTATGCCATTTGTGTACTGTTTTGAAATT